>PVKE010005730.1:0-57749 GCA_004027555.1 Craseonycteris thonglongyai
GACGGGGGTCTTCCAGGGGCTGGCCGTGCCGTGTAAGGGGGTGTAGCTCAGCTTCCTCCTGGATGGCGGAGACCTGGGATCCCGGAGAACCACAGCTCGCTCGTGGCCCCGAGTTACTCATGAGCAAGCGGACATGACCCTCGGGGTCCCCTGAGCCCGCCTTCCTTTCTGAGAACTGGGTGCAGTTACTCCTGTGAACGGGCTGCTGTTTGTTCCAAAGAAGATTCTGCTGCGCCCACTGGCCTGTGTGACGGAGACAGAGGGAAGGGGGAGGGCAGAGCCGTCTCCATAGTTGTGTGTCATCAGTTTTCAACATGGTTTCATTCCACACAGGTGAGCGGAGGGCTGCACAGGGAGGGAACTGGGCTGGGGGCCTCCTGCATGGGAAGCTCACCCCCTCGAGACAAGGGCCAAACTGGTGGCCTCCCACATGGGAAGCGCACCCCAGTTCAGCACATGGGTCCACACGGGCCGGGGCCGGGATTCGATCCTTGGTCTCTGGGGCCGCAAAGCGAGCGCTCAACCCGCTGAGCCCTCCCGGCTTCCCCGTCTCATCCTCTCTCGTCACCCAGATTATCACCAGCAGCCTGATTGGACGGGTCCTCCAGCCCTGCGGACATCATTAACAGGGATTTTTTTCCTCCTGTTCTGCTATGTTTTATATACACACAAAGACCTTTTGGGAGCTTCAAGCACTTTATTTAATAGAGTGATTGCTTATGGCCCTTTGCAACACTTGCATTTAAAAGGTAGCATTCTTTTATTTACTCATCTGGCCTGCATTTGCTCTGGACGCTAACATGACTTATCGTTCAATCGATTATCCAGAGGACAATTGCTTTCCCCCAACTCTCCCACAGACGCCCTTAATTTCCTGGCGTGAACTCCCAGCCCCGTCCGTGCTAACTCCCCAGTTCAGGGAGGCAGCAGCTTCCCGGCTTTCGGCTCTTGGGTTTGAGGGACCTGGACAAAATGCGAAGGACGATTCAAGCGCATGGTTTTCCATCTGCAGTGAGCGCTCCTCTGTGCCTGTTGTTTCTAATCCTTCAGTGCAAGCCATCTAATTTATGCACCATAAAGCAGCCTCATTTCAAATTCATATGGGTTGTCATTTACAAAAAAAAAAAATAACCGGGTCCCATGTCTCTCCAAATGCACGATAAACAGCCGTGCTCTGTGGCATTTGGAGAACTCTAGAAACCCTTTCCTGTAAATGTTCCGGGAAGATACGTCCTGGAACGAGAAACGCAGAACGCTGGTGGCAATTGCTTTTTCTAGCAATTTGCTTTTACAAATAGAAGATGTGCTCTCAAAATTGGATATTAACGGTGGTACATTGAAAACTGACGTGAGCGATGCTTCCACATAGCGCGTGCGGTTCCCCGATGCTGGGAAAAGTCAGCTGGGTGAAAATCGATGATTTTATTCACACACTTGGGCCCCTCATCCTGCTTAGAGGCTTTTTAATGAGGTCGATGCTGCAAAGGTGGGAGGTGGAAAAAACGGTGAATAAATTGCATGCCAGTTCTGTTAAATCAGGGTCAGTTATCTATTTTTTTCCTTTTTATTCCTCCCCAAATGTAGCAAAGCTGCAGAACCAGAGGCCTCGGGTATCATGTGGTCTCGTTAAAATGGGCTACTTGCTCCTGAATTATGCTGTGAAAATGAGGCTGCGTCCCAAGGCCGCATGAACATCCTGACCTCACGGAGCCCGCGGGGCCGCTGGCCTCCCAGCCGGGGTTCCGGTTCATTCGCGTCTGGACCGCTGTGATCACGGCTCTCAGAGCGACTGAGAGACCTAAGGAGGGACGAGGTTTAGACACTTCAGGCTGTGGTAGGTGCCTGGCGGAATAAACCAGCTTCCCCTGCGTGTCTCTGGGCCCAGTGGGTCGGGAGACCCTCCAAATTAAAAAAAAAAATAAAAATAAATAAATAAAATATAAAAAAAATAAATAAAATATAAACTAAAATAAAAAAAAAAAAAAAAAAAAAAAAAAAAAAAAAAAAAAAAAAAAAAAAAAAAAAAAAAAAAAAAAAAAAAAAAAAAAAAAAAAAAAAAAAAAAAAAAAAAAAAAAAAAAAAAAAAAAAAAAAAAAAATAAAAAAAATAATAAAAAAAAATAAAATAAAAAATATAATATAAAATGATAAAATATAAAATAAAGTAAAATATAAACTAAAATAAATAAAATAAAAAATAAAATAAATAACATAAAATGTAAAATAAAATATAAAATAAAATAAAATGTAATATAATGTAAATAAAATAATAAAATAAAAATATAATAACAATAATAAAATAAAATATAAAATAATATATAATATAATATAAAAAATAAAATAAAATATAAAATAAAATAAAATATAATGTAAAATAAAATAAAATAATAAAATAAAAATAAAAAATAATAAAATAAAATATAATATAAAATATAAAATAAAATAAAATAATAAAATAAAATAAAATAAATAAAATGAAAAATAATGTAAAATAAAATAAATAAAATAAAAAATAATGTAAAATAAAATATGAAATAAAATATAATATAATATAAAAGAAAAGAAAAGAAAAGAAAAATGAATGCCACCTGCCCGAGTGTGACCGTGATGCTCGGGAGCACTGGCGCCTTTGCGAGGGGACAGCGAGGACTTTCTAAGGCGAGGTCGTCAGGGGACGTGTGTGCCAAGCAGGCTGGAGGGGAAACTCCGCTGTGTGGGGGGCGGGCCAGGCGGGACGTCCAGCGAGTGGGGTCCTTTTCCCGCCGCCCGAGTTCCCGCTGGTGCTGTCCAGGGCGGGCCACGTGCCCCGTTCACAGGCTGAGCCAGGTGAGACGTGACGTGACTTAGTGTGACCGCGAAAGCCGGCGGGGTCCCAGCACGCCGGCCGCACAGGAGCGTGTAGGACGACGTGCCTCGGGGAATCCTGATTCTGTCACTAACCTCACCGTGTGTGTGCATGTTGGTGTGTGTGTCTCTGGACGCGTGGGTGTGCCTGTGCGTGCAGCACACACATGGCCGGGAAGACCCCATAGGCATCAGTCTCTGCACATGACACTGCACAGCTGGGGTGTGACGTCTAGACGGCTGTAGTGTCTGCACTGCTTACGGCGGACGTGAATTACTATGCAATAAAGCAAACGCACAAAAGCCGACACCACCAGGAAAGACCACGCAAGGCCTCTCTGGGCTGCGGGCCACGTTCACAGCGTCCCGGGAGGGAAAGTAGGTAACTTGACCTGAAATATTAAACCCAATTCCATCACCAGACTTGTGCCCAGGCCGGCTACCCTGCGAGGGCTGCTGGCGGATCTTTCTAGAAGGAAGTCGCAGTGTTGGGCTGGTTTCGTCTTTCTGTGAATGTGTCCTTGCCACCCACCACATCGCGTGGCAGACCGTATTGGAACATCTCTTGGAAATCTCTCTGAACAAATGCATATGGAAGTGCTTAATCCTTTGTGATTTATATCATTTTCCAGTGTAGACCCAGGGGTCTGGGCAGGAGGCTCCCCCAGCCGCCTCCCTGCCTCCTTGGCTGTGACCATGGGCTTGGCTGGCCCAGTAAAGGCCCCGCAGCACCGTGCACAGCACTGACTGGCCCTCAAGACGACGCCTCTAGTCATTTTCCGTGACAGATGCCGCAGGACAGGTCTGGCCGTGCACCGTCCCCACGGCCTGTCCCTGGGACCGGCTCACGGGTCACACCGCCCACCCCCCAGCACCCGGTGGCCCGTGAGGCTGCAGTTGGCAGAGGGGGCGTGTGCAGAGGGACCCCGGCATCTCTGTGGGGTTCTGGCGAGCTCTGCCCACTCGAGGCTGATGGAACACGTTTCTCAGGGACTGAGCAGGGAAGGTGTATCCTCAAGGGAGACCAGAGCCTCGGTCCCCAGAGGGAGGCCGCCGCCGGAGCAGACGCTGCAGGCGAGGAGGCTCTGGAACGCCCCCTCCTCGGTGGAGCCCCTCTCATTGCCGGGAGTTGAACTTGAGACGGCGGAGCCGGGCGCGTCACCTCTCCTCCACGTGCTGGGTGGCGGCACGGGAACTTCTCTGTCATTAATATGCAGGGTATTTACGGCACTCTGAGCCCTGATCCGGCCAGAGTGCACGCTTTAATTAGGATCCCTTCTCGTTAATCACCGTAATCATCATCAGCGGGGGACGCGTCGGCCCTCCGGGGCCTCGCCTCGCGATGATTAGGCCGCTCTGACAGCCGAGCGCGCCTGACAGGCAGCCGGGCCACTTCTTCATTTTAATTACGGAGGAAACAATGTTTGCGACGGAGATGGCTTCATTTCCTGCCTCTCATCAGCACGGGGCGTGGGATCAGGCGAGCACGCCCCACGCAGAAGCCAGGGCTCCGGCCCGCGCCCGGTAGTCCCTAAAAGGCCCCAGCGTGTTCCAAGCGTCGGGGCAAGGCTGGGCTGTCCGGCTCCAGTGTGGGCCTGCTCGTGGGGTCCGCTGGGGGACTCACCCAGCAGCCCGGCTGCGGGAGTCAGTGACCGGGACGGGCGGCCGGCCCTGGGCCCCGGGCTTGGACAGAAGCGTGTGTTTGGGGGCGGCCTGACTCCCTTTCCCGCCTCCTGCTCACGAACATCGTCCCCGACGCTTCTGCGCACGGGCTGACCCTCATGCGGCAGACAATTCCTCGTTCTGTGTTACACACGATGGAATTAGTTTCTAATCATAAGAAGCCATATCATTTCACAACAACTCAACACAGGTTAACACGGTTCGTGTTGCTGTGAGCATAGAATAAGAATTTGCAGGGACACGAATGTCCCCTCCCCAACCAGCTCGGAGGCAGCTGGGCCCCTGAGCATGGCTGGCTTGCCCCTAGTAATTGTATTTGTTCGGGGGTTTGTCTGCTGAATCTAATTTCCCTCCTAAAGATTATAGAGATAAATGTTAAGCCCAAGCCTGCCTGCATCACAAATACTAAGTAGCAGAGTCGGGACTGATGACAATTTTCAAACAACTGGAGTTGTTACCAGTCAGTCAATCGGTCTTATGGGCTGGCTGTGTTCTGTGAGCTACAGAGTTGCAGGAGGTGGGGACGCGTTCATTTGCTGAATGAATTTATTTTCCTTGAGGCCTCTGCTATCCTGCGCGATGTCTATGCAGAAAGGAAAACAGACGCATTGTGTCTTGGGATTCGCAATTCATGTGGGCGGTGATCCGGGTCTCCTGGCGGTCTCAACGCTGCTATTGTCTCCTTGTAGGACAGGGTTTTGGCAAAGTCAATATTCTAATGTCCACGTTTAATGCCTGCCTGACACAATTTGTGTATCACTTTCTGTAGAAGCCGAAAGGAAAGCATCGCTCCTGAGTAGCGTTTTAGGACACGAGGATAACCACCACTCAGCATTCAGGACCCGCTTAGCTTACAGTGTTTATGAAATACTGGAAGTATTTGCAGTGACAAGATAGCACTAGGGTTGCTTACAAGGTAAATTAGAAAAAATGGTATCTCGCTTTTAATTGATTACACGGAAAATGTACATGCTACCCTCTGAATATCACTCAATGGGTGAAAAGCGACCAGAACGGGGTCTATTGTGATTGTTCTAGGCTGAAAGTCCTGTGCAGCTGGACTGTCAATAGGCCGGTTCCTAAGAGCTTTCGTCCGGGGGACATCCTTCTCGTGCAATTTGCTGGACACTCGATTCTGTGTCCCTGGCGGGGGGTGGGGGGCTGTACTTGTGAGTTTGAGGGCACATAGGGGGCTGAGAGCCTGTGGCCACACCGCTTTGCTGGCGGATTGTCTTATAATACGGTTTCCCCTGACCCTGGACTCCGGGCTCTGCCCCCAGCAGTGGCTTCTACGCCCTCCATGAATTATCACGACGCTGGGGACAGAAGCCAACCAGAACGGGGGCACGTTGCCCGAGAGTAAAGACCAAACATGCAAGGAAGAAACCAGGGCCCAAATGCCCCGTTTCAGCTGCAGGCCAGACAATCGCCCACTGCCCGTGCGGCACGGGGCGCCCCCTCCCCTGGGCGTGAGGGACCCCTCGTGACGTGTCCCACGTGCGGGAAAACAACCAGGGTCCAGGAACCGACGTTCCTGGACATTGATTTCCAGAAGTGGCCAGCGGAGCAGCCAAGAGAACGTGTGTTAGAAACTCGGGACCACGGGTCTGACGTCAGGGCTCCGAAGTCGGGGACCGAATTGGACGGCCGCACACAGAATTTGCGTGGCGGGAAATCAGTGTCCCATAGGAAGCGTTTCAGGGGCTGGGAGAGCCTGGTGGCACCCCTGCTCTGGGCGGCCGGTTTCCCCGCACCCTCCTGTCCTTGTTGGAGGCGAGGATGTTGCTGCATTTCAGAGACAAGAGCTGGGAAGAGGGAAGCCCGGATGGCTCAGCGGGTTAAGCACTCGCTTTGCAGCCCCGGGGTCTGAGGGAGGCAGTCGGGGTGACAGCCGAGGTGACAGCCGGGACTTCCCGGCTCTGGCTGAACCACCCTGTCGCTATAGCACCTTTAGCAGCACAGGATCAACTTACCAGTAGTCTCAGAACCGACGCGCCTGGCAGCTTCCCGCGAATCATGGAAATGAGCTCAGCGGTTTCTCCTTGAAGGTTGGAATCCAGCCTCTGGCAAAGTGGGGTTCGGAACGGCAGGCGGTAGACGCGGTGATTTGGTGACAGCGAAAGGGACGTGGCCGCTCCCCGGTGGCCTGGGTGCTGGCTCGCTCTCTCGCGTGGACGGTTCCGGGGTTCCGCTGCTCCTGCCCCCAGATCTCGACGTATTTTTCAGAAGTAAGAGGATTCATCACAACCGAACCCGGGCTTTGTTCAGGGACAGGGTGAGGAGACAACCTTCCCGCAGACACATTGACTGCAAATGCACCCACTCGAGTTCTGTGTCTCGGATCGGCTGAAAACGAAACGTCCACGCCAAGGCAGTAAGAGGGGCAGGAGGAGAAAGGGCTTCCGCAGGCGAGGTCCAGCGAGGGGCCGGGATGCTGAAGGACACGCCGCGGGCGCACGGCGCTGCCCGCGGCCGCCTGTAGTCCGCCCCCGCCCCCGGCGGCGTTAGCTAACGGGGCAGCGACGGGCATAATCTTCCGTGCACCATGCTGACCTCTCACTGGAGGGCAACACGGCCCCTGTTCTCAGTGCCGCAGGCGTCTAATGAGATGCACGCGGATTTCATAGCTAATTACTTTTACATCAGGGCCACGCGACGTCTGACACTGTTACAGTCCCCGAACCTGCAGGATCGGGCCTTCCCACCGGGCGGCGGGAGTGCTCTCAGTCCCTGCCCTGCCGCGGGCTGGGCCGTGGTTTGATCTGGGGGCCTGCGTAGGGCAGGGGCGGCCCAGAGCCGCATGGAGACCCGCCCGCTGCAGGACAGGACACCCCTTGGACTGACCCTAGATTGCAAAAGCCACCGCTGCTCATGGCGACATGGGTGCTGGGACCGCGCCCACGGCCCAGCTCGCACCTGCCCCCGGCGCGCCCTCCCGCTCAGCCTGCCTGCCAGGGTTCTGGGGGCGGAGGCCGCGGGTCCCCGGGGTCAGCCACCCTCCCCGGGAGTCGTTCGTGGGGTCTCGCTCAGAAGCCTTGGGGCGTCATTGCGAGGCGTGAGGTTGGTGCTCATCTCTAGGCCCCAGAGTTGCGGCTGCTTCGCTGGGCTGATTTTATTCCGAGAAAGTCCACTCGTGCTAACAGACAGGGCTCCCGGGCCTTCCTCCCAACCCGTAGGACGTGTCGACCTGCAGCCATGCTCGGCTGAGGGGGGTCTTTAAACACCCCAAGAAATGACGACACAGACTCAGACCGAAAGCGGGTCACAGAGAACCGTCTCTGGTTCCTCAGCGCGTTAGAAATACCAGGGATCCCTGGAGAAACGGAGTGGAGCCTCAGGTTCCCAGGGCGTCTGCCCCAACCGCGGCTCTCGCCACCGGATCCGCAGCGTTTGGGGCCGAGGGGCGCGGCGAGGGCGGCCCCTCCTTGGGGGTGCGGGGAGCTGACATCCCGCAGACGCCCTGGCTCAGCCCCGCCGGCTTCCAGAAACACCCTGGGCCTTTCCTGGGAAGCGGGGTGTTTGGAGTGGGTGCCGGGCTCCGGAGGGCGGCTTCACGTCCACGACGGGCCGGGGCGTGTTGGGGGTGAGAACACGCGGTGCGTTTGTTCACGACGCAGCCGGCCCTCTGGGAAACGGGGGCCGGGGAACGTGCCCCCGATGTTGTCGGCCTGAACGTGGCGTCCGGGGGCTCCGAGGCCTGAACGGCGACGGCGTGGGGCTGACCAGGTCTCCGGGAGCCTCCTTCGCGGGAAGCCTGCCGGCCGGGCGGCCGCCTCTCTGTCCCCTCGATGGGCAGCGACGTGGCCCGTCCGCGCCCGACGGGTTCGCGGCTTCCTCCGAGATGCGACTCATTATCCAAGAGCAGAACTAAACAACAGTCCTCCAGCGAAGGAACAGATTGTTAGCGACAGATCAGCAGCGCAGCCTGACCCTCCCTTCACCAGCTTTACATATTTAACGGGATCGCACCACCGGTGCCAAGGCGACGTCGCGGTGCTTAATGAGACTTAATTAAACCTCTGGAAAAGGCGGACGCTCACTCGGGTTGGGGTTTGGACACGAGCGTAGAACCTCCCGCCCGGGGCCGCCTTTTAACTCGAGAAAAGCGCTGTCGGGTGGAGTTGCTGTGTGATGGTTTAATTGGGGATGAGGGTGCTTGTGACTTTAATCTGTTCATATGTACGTGTGTGTGAGTGTGCGTGCGTGTGCTGTCCGCACCGGGGAGCTCACGAAGGTGACAAGTCGTACTTGGAACCACATGCTCCCCACACCAACTCCAAGACCCGCTGAGCGCCGGCTACACCTGAGAAACATCGGGAGGTCTATATCGTGTGGGGGGGGTCTAGCTTTTCTTGTTTTTTTCTTTAAAACAGTTTTTTTTTTAAGATTTGTTTTTATTGTTTCTGATAGAGAGACGGGGGAGGGCCCAGAGCCATCTCCGTAGTTGTACCTCATCCGTTTTTGACGTGGTTTCGTTCCACACAGGTGGGCAGGGGTCACACTGGGCAGGAACAGGCCGGGGGCCCCCCCGCATGGGAAGCTCACCCCAGTTCAGCATATGGGTCCACACGGGCCGGGGCCGGGATTTGATCCTCAGTCCCCGGGGCTGCAAAGCGAGCGCTCAACCTGCTGAGCCCTCCCGGCTTCCCTTGTGGATCTAGCTTTTCTTGACAGCAGTGCCGGTGTGTGAAATCGT
Source organism: Craseonycteris thonglongyai (assembly GCA_004027555.1). NCBI lineage: Eukaryota > Metazoa > Chordata > Mammalia > Chiroptera > Craseonycteridae > Craseonycteris > Craseonycteris thonglongyai. Next base: position 9,223 of record PVKE010005730.1, read on the forward strand.
TTCCGTTTCCTGAGACCTGTGTCTCCAGCAGTGAAGGAAGAACAGAGACGCTCACATGCCACCAGGCAGTCACGAGAAGCCCTGTGTTTGGCACGTCAGGTGTTTGTTCGGACGGTGGCTGCAGCATGTGCAGGGTCAGCGCCCACTGCTCGGGCACATGGCAGCGGCCGTTCCTGCAGATGCAGGCGGTGGCTCTTGGCTCAGGTGCCCCCTCACCCTCCAGGGACCCCGTGGCCTGGATGCCCAGGGACCATCTGCCACAAGGCGTTCTGGGAACCCCGGCCTTGGCCAACCCGGTAACACTTTATTCTGGTGATCAGAGGGGGTTCTTCAAAACGTGGGCTAAAAATCACACACACACACCCTGCACGCACACACACACACCCTGCATGCACACACATGTGCACACAAACACATGCACGCACATATGTACGTGCGCACACACACACGCACACCACAAGGAAATGACGGAACCCAAGCCCTTCTCTTAGATTGGACGCCGAGGAGACAGGGTCCTGAGACCGCTGTGCGCCGTTCCCTAGAACCAGCAGGTCCTGCTGAGCGGCCGCCGCACAAGCCAAGGCGCCCCGGCCTCCCGTGGGGCCGCCGGATGGAGCTCAGGGCCCCGCGGGACTCTGCCCTCGCAGGCCCCACGCTCTGGGAGGAGACAGCTCGGGCCCCAAAGTCTGGTCGGCAGGTCGCCTGCACGGAGCTGTGTCCAGAGACCTGATGCTGAGACGGTTCCCAGCGCCCTCGGGTCTCAGTCTTGGCTCCCAGGCCCCCTTGGGCCCCAGAAACCTCGCTTCCCTGCGGGGCCCCCGGGGGCCTGGCACTGGGGTCACACGCGGCCGCCCGTGTTCCCGGGGGAGCCTCCCCGCCAGCAGCTCCGCTGGACGGTGGAGCAGACGCAGCGCCTCCGACGGGCCCCGGGGGGCACCGTGCCCACCCCCTTCACTCCCGGTCGCGGCCGTGCTTTGCGGGGAAGCGCAGGCGGCGCCCGTCGGGGCTGATGGAACGGAGGCCGCTTCCTCGGATGAGCTGACTCGAACTAGAAATGGGACTGTAATTATTTACCCTCACGAATCGGGAGCAGAAAGGAGCCTCCAAAAGAAACGTAGTCGTGAAACGGTCGGTAACCGAGTACGAAAAGAACGGCTTAACGTTGCCTTGATTTCGTCTGAATCATACATTTAAAGAGCAAAGGAGAGGGGAAAGCGCCCGCCAGGCGAGTGACAAGAAGGGACAGGTCTGGACACTGTGCCCCAAGGAAGCGTCGGGCAATGGGGTGACCGGGAGACGGAGAAGCGATGGAAGGGCTCGGCTCCGGCTGCGAAGCCCCGTATCCCACTTTCAACGTGTAAGCACTCCCCGCTGGGACTCGTCAGCGTGAAAGGTGTCACAGGCAGCCACATTGCCTCCTCCCCGCCGTCTGACGCCTCACTCGCCTCTGAAGGGGACACAATGAGGCATCCGGCTTCCGCCCGTGGAGCCCGGCGCCGGGCTTCGTTCCAGAGCCGACAGCGATCTGACGATGGAAGAACCTGGATGTCGGGCTGCCTGAATGTCCCTGAGGCAGATTCCTAGGGCAGAGTCCTCCGGAGGGGAGGCCAGGCCGAGACCGGGCTGAGAGGCTGGGCCTGACAGCGCCCTGCTCCCCACGGCCCGTGGCCGCTCATGTAAGAGGCGCGCCCTGCTTGCTTCTCACGCGAACTGCACCTTCCCGAGCGCGTGGGCTGCGGAAGCAGAGGGTTCGCTGGAAGAAAGGAGCCGCTTCATCTCTGTATCCACTCAAACTCTCCGCCACAAACAGCCGAAGGGTTGGGATTGCCACCGGCCTGTTGGCCTGCCAGCCCAAGTGCTCAGCTAGGTCTTCAGTGACATGGGGACAGTGCATTAACGTCAAGTTAATGGAATCAAGTTCTGATTTTTTAAAAAAGACTCAAGAAGTCGGCAAGCGAACGCACCTGTGAGATGCTGGCTCATCCAGGTAGTGCTGGCTGTGCGGCGTCTCTGAACAGGGTGCAGCCGCACCCCACAGCCGGCTTCAGCGTGGGCACCTGCGCCCCTCATTGCGGCTCTGCCCCTGGGCATGAATGTCCAGTGAGTGACAAGAGTGGCCGCTGAACCTTTCTCGAGGTGGGTAATGGATCCTTAAAGGTGCCCACACAGGGCCCTGCAGACAATAACAGAAATGGAGCTCCTTTAAAATGGAGCCAGAGCCGCCGTCGGGGAAGAACTGCCTTGTGCGCAGCGCAGTCCTCAAAGGCTGGAACGTTAAGGGGAAAAATAACCTTTAAATGGGGCCTTGAGCAACTCTGTGTCTCAAGCAATAGTTTGCAAAGATAGGGCAACATTGTACCTCAAATAATAGTTTGCAAAGATTAGGCAACATTGTATCTCAAATAACACTTTGCAAATATTGGGCAACATTGTAACCCAAACAACAGTTTGCAAAGGTAACAAGAAAACAGATAGGATGAGTGAGGGGCATGTAAACCATTGTTTAGAACAGCATCACTAGTTACCTCTCCTGCACCCACAGCAGCGCTTCCGTCTGTGGCTGTAACTGCCGGCCCATCCTTTCTCGTAAACCCCTCTGGCCTTTGCTCATCGGAACATGATCCCGGCTTCTGTCTGAATCAGTGCTTCCGGAAGAACTGTTCTTATTGATCCCAAATAGACGCCGATTGCCTCTCACTTGGACCGTCTGTTTTATTTTTAAGTTAACACCCCCTGCCCATCTTTTTTGGGACAGATTTCGTGGTCATGGTCCATGTTCATCCCAAAGCGTTTCCACAGCAGCTGTTAGTTAAAATGCAGTGATTAATTTCTGATGCGGGCGGTGCATCTGCCGGAGCTGGAAGCTACGGCAGGGAGCTGGCTCGGCCTGCGCTCCCCACACGGGTTTGTGGCATGAGATGCGTTTCTTTCATTCAAGGAAGACCTCTCTGTACGTCCAATGTCCAAGTAACATTCACGCCATTTGCCACCTTCACGGACAACTGGCACTTAATTAAAAAAAAAAAGCCAAAGAAGTCTGTGGGTGGACGGTTTGCACTTAGATCTCCAAGGAGAACATCTGTTAGCTGAAACTCCAACCGTGGTGATTGATTTGTGCTGCCCCCAATCACATCTGTGTGGGAGCGGAGGGGGGCGGGCTGTGAATTCGGCGGAGATGCATCTGTCAGCAGCTCATCCTGCTCCATGTTTGTACAGTGTGCTTTGCAAAACGCATCCGATGGTGACTGTCACTGTCCTGGGGGCATGGGGAGTGGGGGACAGGACCCCACATTTCACGTCTCATTGGGAAAGCCGAGGAACGCATGTCATGGCCACGTCATTCTAAAACCTAGGGTGTTAGGCACGAACCTAGCAGGGTGGTTCATGTGCTCAGCCCACAGGGGACTGAAGTCAAACCAGGGACGTTCGGTTCGGAACGGGGCTGCGCAGTCGGCAGGCAGCCGAAGGCCAGCTCCCCTCGGGAGAATGGCGTGGCCAGGGGTCTGCAGCCGAGTGCCGGGTAAGCTTTGGACCCAGAACACTGGTTGGCAGAACTAATGTCTCGTCAATCAACTCATCTTTGCTGCTGGACCAACTTACTGAAATGCAACGTCATTCATTGTTCCTGGAATGGATTTGCAAGCTTACCAGCTGGGCAAATACCCGTGGGCTACATATTTCTGTTCGCTGCTAATGACATGTCTAGTGGCTACCGGTGGGCATTTGCGAGTGGGTTGGGAGGGTAAACGCATCTTGGGCATCTGGCGTTTTGGGTGCGGGGCCGCACGCAGCGTGTATCACGAAGGCCTGCGTCTCGAATGGCTGGGTGGATTCCCCCTTCTTGTGCATTTTTTTAAAAATCAAGACTTTCCTTGATCTTCCTTCACCGGTTTGCTTCTGAGACTCGGAGGGCTGACTCGCAGCTCCGGAAATGAACCTTGGGTTATCCGGGGAGTCGGGCGGGATGGCCTGTCTGAGTGCTGGGAAGGTCTAGACATATGGAGTGACTAAGAGAACTCCCGACGTGTCGGCCTTGGTCTCCCATCGTAGCCGTTCTCCCTCGTCCCAGATGCCCTATCGTGGGAGGGAGCGTGCAGACCACCGACAAGCCTGAGGTTTCAGCCTCGGAGCCGCTCCGATGTGTCAGCTGCAGCCGCTTGCAGCCAGCTAGTGAGGGTCCCAGCTGCTGGGGGGGGGTGCCATCCCCTCTCCCCACCCTTGCCCCCCCCGCAACGGCCCATTCGAACACGTCGACATATATGGACATTGGTTATACAAAAGGCACCATTCAGTGTAATTGAAAATCAAACTGCTACTTCATTAGTGGGCCCATTATCAGAAAATATAGTGGTTGGTGTTCAAATGCCTGCTGTTACTATAGACACGCTGTTCTGTATGGCGCTGCCAAACCAGCAGCGTTCCGGGGCTTTGTGTGCCCGGAGTGCTCTTTGAGAGACACCATTATCCCTGGGATGCTAGGTGATCTTTATTTGAATGCTTCGAATTGAGGAGAAATGCCGTAAATGCAGACTGTTCGGGGGGAGAAAAGAACAGTGCAATTCATAGCCTTCCAGGTATCACTGTTCCCTAAAATTTACAGCCAACCGGCCCATTACCCCTGCCCGAGTCACGAGGTGGCCTGTTTTCTTCCTCAGCGAGTCACACCACGTGGTCCCTGGGGACTCCAGTGGTCACAGGTCCCCGAGCCGGACGCCCCGGGAGTGTCACGGATCTACAGATTGTTAGTTCTCCTCAAATCTGGAAAAATCTTAATGGCCTTTTCTGCACATGGCTTCTCCCTTCGGGATTCCAATCGCACTCTCCCACGAGTCACAGAGCCTCTGTCGGTATTTTTCCAGCCTTTGTCCACCCCCCGGCCCCCGCCCTGCTTTATTGTGCGTGGCTTCAACGGCGCTGCGATCTCCCCTTGTGCAATGCCCATTCTGGCTTTGAAGCGCCAGCTAGCCCGGGCTTAGAGGGGGCTGGTGGCTCCAGGAATCTTGCTCCTTGCTCTGGTCACCCAAGCAACGCCGAGCTGCGTTTCACAAAAACCTGTGCTCATTAGCGGGCCGGGCGGGGCCGGGTCACACAGCGCGACGCAGCTGAGATTTAGCAGAGCCGGACGCTCTGATGCTGATGGAGAAACACCAGGTTCCATTTCCCGGTTTCCCTGCCCCCCGTTCTCAGCGTGGGGACCGCGGAGCAGCCCTCAGAGCCTCTTCCACACGATGCTTAAGTGGTGGGCACAAGATGCCACCCTGTTGGTGACATTGCTGCAGTTGCCATGGCGATGATTACGTTATCAGAGGAGGGTCGCTTCATGTGAGAAGTTGGGTCCAGAGTCCGGAGCCACCTGCAAGAACCAGGTGGCCTTGTTCATAAATAATCACAGAAAAATTAAAGCAAAGCACGCAAAGTAACACATGAGTGGGCAAAGTGACACTACGGGTCCTTTTGTTCCAAATAAACATGGTTTTCAAGTTTTTAAGTTCAAGGCGTTTGTTAGGGGAAAAAATAAGCCATCGCAAGAAAAGACCAAAGAAGAGAAATTTAATGAGAAACATGACAGAAGAGCGGAGAAAACACAAAAGTTGAAAGATAGCAGATAACAGAGCAGAAAAATATTAAATGGCTTTTAATGAACGGATTACTCTGGGAAAAAAAAGCAACTGAGAGAACAAAAATGATTTAATCATTCTTTCACAGGGAGCGAGATTAGCTGTCATCACTCATAAGCACAATTCATCCACACATTAGACTACGCTTGGGAAGAAGCTTTTCCATGGGCACAGGCTTGACTCCCAGGACCCTGAGGGTCGACGGACCTGCACGTGTCAGCTGAACATTGTCCGCTGATCATCAACTGAGCCGAGCCATTCACGAGAGTTATGCACGAGACGTAAAGACACCCCTGTAACAACAGTGTCAAGGGAAGACATAAGTGTGCCTGTGGGCACCCTGGTGCCGCACACCCTACAGAACACACAAGACTCCGTCCCCTCTGCTGTTCCATCTCAAATTTGAGCTTCTGCCCACCTGGCAAAGAATTACCTCGAGGGGAAGTCGGGACAGCTCAGCGGGTTAAGAGCTTGTCTTGCAGCCCTGGGATCCGAGGATGGAGTCCCGGCCCCGGCCCGTGCGGACCCATATGCAGAACTGGGGTGAGCTTCCCATGCGGGAGGCCCCCAGTTCGGTTCCCACCCTGCACGGCCCCCACCCACCTGTGTGGAACAAAATCATGTCAAAAACTGATGATGTGCAGCTATGGAGACGGCTCTGGGCCCTCCCCCTTCTCTCTGTCTCTGTCAAAACAATAAAATAAATCTTAAAAAAAAAATTACCTGGAGTTTGGGACTCCAGCTGGTCTGGAGCCATCTGTCTTGCGTGTCACGTTGTGCCCTCTTTGGGCATCGGAGGCCACTGCTCTCAAGGTGGTGTTCAGATTTGTGAAGTCTGGGGTGTGTCAGTCAGCAGCTGCTGCGGTAGCGCTGAGTGACAAACCTCCCCACACCCAGGGGTCTGAAAGAGCGAGCGCGTCTCTCGCTCTCACGGGTCCTTGGCGGGGCCAGGCTGGACTCCCCGCCAGGTCCAGTTCTGCTCACGGGCCTCTGGCCATCCTTGAACCAGTGGTTACGGGGTCCCCTGGGTCTTTCCCTGCACCCAGTCCCCCCTGGTGCTCCCTGCAGCCCTGGGCACACAAATCGTACATGTCCCCAAGGAGATGCGTGGAATACGGAAACAAAACACAGCGGCCACAGCCCGGCAGCCCTGAGCCGGGCATTTCTCACGCGTGACCCTCAGGCCTCCCCCGTCCTCTGTCTACTCGTTCTGTTCATCCTTTAATCGGCTGTGATGAACGGAGGACACAGAAAAGCAGGCCTGAAAGAGGAAGCGCGGGGGACAAGGCGGTAGCTCAGCGGAGCGCCGTGAGGCGGCCACGGCAGCGTCGTAGTTTCCTTTCCTTGTCACCATCGTTAATATGCAACCGTGAGCCGTGCTGTCAGCTCGCCGGCTTATCAATACGAGGCGGTTTGGCGTCGCTGGCTCTGACAGGTTCCCGATGTGGCCTAGAAAGGCGACCGGGGGACACTCATTTCTGAAAGCCTTCGGCGTGGGGCCGATCGATGCGCGTCAGAGTCGCCTCGTCCTTGCTGAAACCTCTCTCCGATGACAGTAATTAAGCTGTGGGAGCTGGCCTGGCCGCACCCAGCACGGCTGTGCTGCAAACTCCCCAGCGATCGGACCTGGTTTATTCTGAATATTCGCGGAGCAGCCCCTTGCCACGTGCGTGGGCCCTGAGCTGTTCGCCGAGACCCCGGAGTGAGCGTGCTGGGGTCCTGGGCCGGCCAGGAGGCGCGTCTCCCCACGGATGCAGCTGCTGAGGCAGGCGGGTGCCCATGTGAGACCATGTGGTGTGCACCCCGACATCACCAGCGGGGCTTCCTGGCCTGGAGCCTACCTGAGAAGACGGCGGGGACGCCTGCGGTGGCTCCTCCTATCCCCCCTGCGCTGGGAAGCCAGGCCGCTGGGAGCCGATGGTCGAGAGAGGAGCGGTGGGGTGGGGGCTCTCCTCCCTCGGCCCCCCTCTTCCTGTAGGACTAGGGTTCCAGAGGAGGTGGCCCCCGGCCTCCCCAGGCCAGGGCATGAGAACTGCCCACCGCTGCCATTGGTCAGAGGTGCTCACGCGTGAAAGTGAGGCGCATGCCTTGCTGTTCTGCTTCCTCGGTGGATCTCACCTGGGGCAGGTGAGCCGGCAGCTGCCCGTCCACCGGGTGGGCCGAGGAGGGGGCCTCAGAACATCGAACTAACCAGCCTGTGTTTTCTCTTTATTTCCCACTTTCTCTACTAGGGACTAGAAAGGGGTAAGAGTTCTGGGCACCAGTTCAGATTTACAGCTCTAAGTCACAGAAAACCTAACTTAATAACAGAAGCCAAAATGGAAAATTCTGGCATTTTTCAGGATGGCTGATCTAATGAGCAGTGAGGTACTGAAGGACACGACTCATCTTTCTGTTCTGCTGTCCCATGGGCTTTAGGTCCCAGACCTGCCCCTCATGGTCACAAGGTGGCTGCTATTGCGCCGAACATCTCATCTTTAGCGTCACCCTTGGCAGGAAGAGAGAACAGGCTGTGCCCCCTTTTAAGAGATAGGAAAACCTTCTCTGGGAGCCTCTGGCCACATTGCCCTTCGGGCCTCGACCCCGTTTTATGGGGTCACGTGCAAATTGCTTTAGGAAGTCCTGAACTGATCACTCTCCAGGGGATTTGTTTAACTGATCAAGATTTATTACGCCCGGGGGCTGGGGGCCCTCCCCCAGCTCCTCTAAATTGCAGGGTCACAGGCTCCAGACACAAAGGCTTTTGTTCCCTGAGTGAGGAGGAAGGAGCGGGCAGCTTTGGGCCCATAGGGGCTGCCAACTTCTTCAGCGGTTTCCAGAAAGTAAATGCCATAGACGCCTTTGGGCCTGGGCTTTGGCACAACCTGCGCTGCATCCTCAGGGCGGAGCGGCTGCTGACTCGCGTTTAGGACGAACACTGTGGCTGGCCGGACAGTCCCTCAGAAGTCCCAGGCCGCGTGCTCCCATGACATTGAGGGGGTGGGGACAGCCTGGAGAACCACCTGCCACCAGAAATGGTGATCCTGCAATGACCTTTAACCCACGAGAAGTTCAGTTGTGTCCACTTTATCCTGTTCGTAAGACAGATGGGCACGTCTATATTTAGACGTAGGTCCAACAGCGCAGATTTTCAGGGCGACCGGGAAAATGCCCGCCGATTACACTCCGGTTGACTTGAATCGTCCCTTCATTTCACGAACTGGATCGTCCTGGCCCAGCTTCTCAGCTAACTGAGACTTTCTTTTTTAAATATATTTTATTTATTTATTTATTTTGACAGAGGAGAGAGAGAGAGAGAGAGATACAGAGACAGAGAGAGAACTGAACTGGGGGAGCTCCCAGCTCAGCACATGGGTCCGCACGGGCTGGGGCCGGGATTCGATCCCTGGTCCCTGGCGCTGCAAAGTGAGCGCCTAACCCACTGAGCCCTCCCGGCTTGCCCATAACTGAGACTTTCTGTTATGGTTCTTGCAAAACCAAGGCAGGAAGCAGCCCCTAGAAAGTCAGACCAACGCGGTGACCGGGTGGGGGGTTGGAGGTCGCCAGGGCCGTGGGGAGCCCGGTGCCGCTCAAACGCTTTCAACAAGCCGTTCTGAAATTCCCTGGTTACTGAGAGTGAGAAGAGAGAGAACCGGGCCCTGTGTCCCGACACCCTCTCATCTAGCCGGGAGGTCACGCATCCACGCCGAGCGACAGGCGCAGTGTTTGCGGTACGTGGTGAGAGGACGCGGGGAAGGTGGCCGGCAGCCTCAAAGGCCCGAGGGCTCCCGAGGGGGTGGGTGGGACGGCAGCCACGTTTGGTCCCCGCACAGTTGTTCTGAATAAGGTCTCGTGACTCCACGCGTGCGGGGCTGAACGTTCCGGAGATGGGGGAGGGAGCTGGGCTAGATTTGCTGCCAGAAGGAACGCGCGAGCCCGTCTGTGGTCTCATACCTCAGGCCGGGGTCTGTGAGTAAACAGGCCCTTCACACATCTGAGCGACGATGGAGGGACAGCCGGTCCTCCTGCTGCCCACGACACGCACACGCCCGGCGACCGGGGCTCACCGCTTACACACCGGAAACACAGGCGTTCAGTGAATTGTTGTGATGACGCGTGTGGGCTTTGTCTCCCACACAAGGCGGCGTCTCTGAAGCGGGACCTGAAGCTCGGGAAGCAGTGACTCAGGAGAAGTGCTGTCCGCCCTTCTAGAGAGTTCCGTAAGGGTCGCAGCATCACACCCTGTGAGGGGACCCCACACCTGGGCCCGGGGTTGGTGCAGCTCAGCCCAGAACCAGGGGCCAGGACGAGGGGCGCCGCCTCTTCCATGCTGAGCAGGGGCCTCGTAGGACGGGCACACGTTGGCGTCTCACTTCGATTTCCTTAGAAACGCCAGGGCCGCTGCGGCTAGCGCTGAGGTCTGTTCCGTTTGTGGGGGGCCTGTGAAAGCTCCCCTCTCCCCAGCCCCGAGAAGAGCCGTTTGCACGTGGGCTGCGGAACCTCGTGGAATGACAGTTCTGTCAAGTATAGCACAGAAACGCACGCTCCTTCCATGGGGACAACCGCACGCAAGGTGTCCCGGGAGTGTGTGCCCCCCCCGGGCACCCCACGACACTCGGGGGCCATTCCTGACGGAGCGCAGAGGTGCCGCCCAAGTGCCCGGAAGCCCGGCCCCATTCCCGCGCGCCCTCGGGGTTTCGGGATTTACATGGTGGCACTCAGGTCACTGTGGCCACCGGGAGGGACAGGCTGGAGGGCCTGCCACGTCCTTTCTAGAAGCTTCTGCAAACCCAGATCAGGCCCGGGGCCCCCAGATCTGCCTCCGCTGCTCGCCCCCCGTTCTAGATCAGATCTCACATACAGCTGTAGGCGTGGGGGGCCCTCTTCCACAGCTATGCCCCCAGCATGCGATCTGACGCAGGGCGTTCATTCGTCATTCATTCATTCATTCATTCACTCATAACAGATGCTGTTGAGCGTGCCTGCTCCTGAGCTGCCGGGTTCCTTCCCTCCTGCAGACTGGCTGCAGTGTCGGGGAGGGCGGTAGGCGTGGCCCCGGACGGCACCCCAGATACGTTCAGCAGCGACCTCGGCCCAGCCTGTTCGTCTACTTTCTGCCGGCAATGTCCCCACCGACCAGGTGTCCCTGCTGTCCCTAAACCGGGAGACGGAGGCTGGAGTGGGGACCTGCTGGCCACCAGGGGAGGCGAGGTCCCTGAGCAAGATGCCTGGTTGTGACGCCCACACTTGGGCGACTGCAGCACTTGGGAGGGGCAGGGGGTTCCTCCTCAAATCCACCCTCTCATAACATCCTGGGTCAGAGTGCGCCTATAGCTTGTCCCCTCTGTGCCACCAGGCAAGGGGCACAGGAGTCCTGGGTGGCTGTGAGGTCCTCGCTGATTTGTCACTTGGCGGTCATGCCATCATCTCACGGAATGTCTGTGAAGACTCAACGCAACGGTGATGATGGGAAAATTCCGGGACCCGAGCCCAGCACAGGCCCGGGTGGATGCGTAAGAAAGTGAGCGTGTGGTTTGTTCTTTTTTTGTTTCCGCCAACTTCAATCGGCCACCCGTCCACAGGCTGTGACTTGAATCTCCCGGGCGCTGCTGGTACAGCCCCTGCTGGGAAGTGCCCCGCCGCTGCCTCCCTTGCAGGCGGGGAGCGCTTACAGTGACCTCCTTATGGGGGTGCTGGTTATGGTGATCTCCTCATGGGGGTGCGGGTTCTGGTGATCTCCTTATGGGGGTACGGTTATGGTGATCTCCATATGGGGGTGCAGGTTATGGTGATCTCCTTATGGGGGTGCAGGTTATGGTGATCTCCATATGGGGGTGCAGGTTATGGTGATCTCCTTATGGGGGTACGGTTATGGTGATCTCCATATGGGGGTGCAGGTTATGGTGATCTCCTTATGGGGGTACGGTTATGGTGATCTCCATATGGGGGTATGGTTATGGTGATCTCCATATGGGGGTGCGGGTTATGGTGATCTCCTTATGGGGCTGCGGGTTACGGTGACCTCCTTAGGGGGGCCGGGCGGACCCCGTGCCTTCCTCAGCACATTCGGCCGCTGTCCCTGGCCTGCCTGCTAGGAGCTCATCATTCTTATTTTGAGCATTTGCTTGATAAAGAAACAAGAGCAATAAAAGGGCCATTCCCGACAAGCCATCCCCTTGTTTATTGATTCGCCTGGCCAGGTTCTTCCACGCAGACGCACATGTGATGACGGAGCGCCAGTCTTGCCTGTTACGACAATAAGTGATGCGCGGTGCTGTCTGTGTCCCTGTGTCCAGCGAGGTCTGCTCCGGCCGCCGGCCCCGAAGTTCCCGACGGGCCCCACCCGCCCAGCCACAGGCGTGAGTTATGGTCACTGTCCTCTGAGACACGACATCAAAGTGGCCCCTGGAAACCGGCCTCTCTAACTGTCACTTAAATTCTCCCGTGTGCTTTTACATGTTATATCTTCTCTCGGCTTACGGGTCTCTGCCAGACGGTGAAGGAGTAGCCGCGTCTTGACCAGAAGTTTCCACATGAGTTCTACCTCCACGTTCCTCCTTCCTTGGGTCCCCGACGTCCCCCTCCCCAAGGGGAAGCTTCAGATGTTGGGAAGGCGAGTGCGCCCCGCGCGCTTTCCGGAGACGAGGAAAACACGTGGCGTGTGTCCTGCCTGGGGCCCCGTCAAGCCGGCCGTGGAGGGCTCGGTCCTCAGGGAGCCGGGCGCCCCCAGGACGGCCAGGGGCTCTGAGCTGGGAGAGCCTGGGGGGTGGGAGGTGCAGCTTCCCCGGGGGGGCCCCTGGCGCATGCAGGCGGAGATGCTCCGGGAGGGGCCCGGAAGGGACATTCAGGACGGGAGGGGACAGCTTCTGCTTCCTGAGCTGCCGTCCTTGCTGTGGAATCACCCACACGTACCAGGAGGGGCTCTAGTGCCCAAACCCATCTCCATCCAGGCCAACGGCCAGCACCTGGGAGGCCCTTAAAGCTGATTATCGGCCTCCTGGGATGAGCCCTGGCCCCACGGCCCCTTAGACCCAGTGCAGGGTCTGGCTTCGGCCCCACCCCACGGCCTGAGGAGAACTGGGGGTCCTGACCCCGTGGGTGGGCCCGGGCTGGGCTGGGGGGACCTGTGGGCACCTGTGGGCTCAGCACAGACTCCCGGTGGCCGCACAGGGACGCGGGGCGGTGCGTGTGCTCTGTCAATGACTATGAACTCAGGGGCTCCCTGCACGAACCAACCACTTCCCGTGGTCGTGAAACAAGCCATTCCACGCCAGTTATCTGCGGGCAAATCAGTGCCAGCGTAAAAAGTGGAAAGACACAGCGGCCCTTGACACAAGCGCCGTGAACGGTGTGACTCACCGACACAGCGAGTCTTCCTGGCTGGTGCAGATGCTGCCGGGCCACGCCTCCCGCCCTGCCGGGCCACGCCTCCCGCCCCCCGGGGCCACGCCTCCTGCACTGCCGGGCCACGCCTCCTGCCCTGCAGGGGACCACGCCTCCCGCCCCACCAGGCCACGCCTCCTGCCCCGCCGGGCCACGCCTCCTGCCCTGCCGGGCCACGCCTCCCGCCCTGCCGGGCCACGCCTCCCGCCCCGCCGGGGGCCACGCCTCCTGCCCTGCCGGGCCACGCCTCCCGCCCCGCCGGGGGCCACGCCTCCTGCCCTGCCGGGCCACGCCTCCCGCCCTGCCGGGGCCACGCCTCCCGCCCTGCAGGAGACCACGCCTCCTGCCCTGCCGGGGCCACGCCTCACGACTTGCTGGGCCACGCCTCCCGCCCCGCCGGGGCCACGCCTCCCGCCCCGCCGGGGCCACGCCTCCCGCCCTGCCGGGCCACGCCTCCTGCCCTGCCAGGCCACGCCTCCCGTCCTGCAGGGGACCACGCCTCCTGCCCTGCCGGGGCCACGCCTCACGCCCTGCTGGGCCACGCCTCCCGCCCTGCCGGGCCACGCCTCCCCGGGCCACGCCTCTCACCCCGCCAGGCCAAGCCTCCTGCCCTGCCGGGGCCACGCCTCTCGCCCCACCGGGGCCACGCCTCCCGCCCTGCCGGGCCACGCCTCCCCGGGCCACGCCCCCGGGCCACGCCTCTCACCCCGCCAGGCCACGCCTCCTGCCCTGCCGGGGCCACGCCTCCCGCCCTGCCGGGCCACGCCTCCTGCACTGCCGGGCCACGCCTCCCGCCCCCCGGGGCCACGCCTCCTGCCCTGCCGGGGCCACGCCTCCCGCCCTGGGCACCTGCAGAGCCCCCGACTAGGTTCCATGGGATGGTCCAGGCAGAGGGGAGGCAGGAAGGATGGGAGAAAGCAGAGAGGAAGGGAGAAGGGACAGAGAGGAGATTGATTCTCCTCAAAGGGTCCTAGCTGGGGGGTGTAGTGGCAGTTGGGTCTGGGGGGTGGGGGTCCCTGGCATGGTGGCTCCCATCTGGGCCAACAGCCCGTGCCCGCTGTGTGGCACAGAAGCGGCTGCCCCGAGGTTCCCCCTGCTTGGGCTGAGAGCACAAGCGCTGAGCAGCACAGCTGAGGCCTGGGGGTCTCCCCAGTGTCCATGCTTTTTAGAGGACCCCTGGGCTTGGGGGAGGTCTGGCAATGGCCAAGCGTTAACCGGATTGAATGTCACGCACACCCGGGTGTGCAGTTGCAAAGTCTTAATAGTGACGGGCCGAGCGGCCCTGATAGCCACGCTCTTCAGAGAGGGGCCCGTGCTTCTGCAGCGTGAGGGGGACTGGGCTGTCCCCACCGTGCTGAAACGGTGTTGACACAATCGGTAAAGCTCACGATGGAGCCATCTTCCGAGCTAGCGTTTTGTAGCCGCTGAGAACGGGTGCGTGTGTTGCTAGGAGCAGGAATGACACCTCTGGAGCCGTTAGCCTCGCTTCCCTCCGTACAGAAGGAAACCCGTCAATCAGTGTGTGCTCAGTAAGCCGCTCTCACAACGAGAGGCCGCTGCCTTGTCACAAGAGGCCCGCAGCTGGCTTGCACCCCCCAGCACCTCCCAGAGCTGCAAATACATCAGTAAAGCCCCAAACGGAATTGGAACACACGCCGCCTGAGCCGAGGTGTGAAGCACTTAGCACTGAACAAATCCGAGCTTTATGGGAACAATGGGATTAACGCCGGGAGGGGCCCCACAGCTTTGTTAATACAAAGCACTTCAGTGTCTGCTCAGCCATTTAGGTCCACGGGACAGTATCTTCAGGCTTTGAGTGGGAGCTTTCCTCTCTGCACTTGAATTTAGAAAACAACGATGACACACGCGCTCTGATAGGCGGGCTTTTGAGGGCCCCGTCCAAGCTTAGTAGCCTTTCGTGGGAAAAGGCGAACCGGCCCAGGAGTCTGGGGAGGTCCCGGTGGGCTTGGCCGATGTGCCCCATGTCACATGGGGTGCTGTCCGTGCCCCGCTGCTGCTGCAGAGGACCTGGGGGAAGCTTCGTTGTTGTTGTTTTAAGATATTTATTTTATTGTTTCTGACAGAGACAGAGAGAAGGGGGAGAGCCCAGAACAGTCTCCATAGTCATACGTCATCAATTTTTGACATGATTTTGGTCCACACAGGTGGGTGGGGTCTGCGCAGGGCAGGAACTGGGCTGGGGGCCTCCCGCACGGGAGACATGCCCCCTTGAGCCAGGGGCTGAACCAGGGGCAAGAACCAAACTGGGTCCTCTCGCATGGGAAGCGCACCCCAGTTCAGCATATGGGTCTGCACGGGCCAAGGCCAGGAACCGAACCCCAGACCTCAGGGTTGCTAGGCAAGTGCTCAGCCTGCTGAGCTATCCCGGCATCCCCTGTATTGGTTTCTTAACATTGGGTTAGAGAAGTAGAGGTTGTCTTATACATGGAAAAATATGGTACATCTTGTGCATTTGCAAAACCAAAGCCCAAGCACAGCAAGTATCCGACGATGTCTGGAAGATGAGATCAAATGTGAGAAGCTATGTTTTTATGAAATCTCATTTGGCTGCAGAGTGAAAGATAAGAAAATGCAAATCGTCCAGGGGCGGGGCGGGCATGGGTCTCCTTCCAGGAGAGACAGGGTCTTCTAGGTCGGCCTCCCCGGAATGTTCTCCTGGCCAGGAGGTCACCACGGCCATAAATAACCCCTCCAAGGTGATAGATCAAAAGCACTTAAGTGCAGATAAAAGGATGAAATACAGCTGCAATTTCTTGTTACAGGATTTTGCAGGAGATGAAGAGCACAAGGTTAAAATTAAAGGAAAAAAAAAAAAACAGAAAAGGGAAAGAAAAGGAAATGAAAGAAATTGATGGCGTGGTATCTTCCTGGTTTTAAAAACAAAGCCAGGAACAGCATTTAGGTTAAAAAAGGGAGGATTTCAATGTCCCCCTTGGGGGAGGCTATGACAGTCTAGGGACTCCTCCCACGAAAGGTCCCTCCTCCCAGCCCGGTGGACCTGGCGATGCTCGTGCTGCGTGTGCGGTGCTGGTGCAGCGACGGGGAGGTGTGGGTCATCAGCCGCCCCGCGATGTCACTGTGTGTCCTCCTCCAGCCACACGGCTCAGGGGCACCAAGGGGGCCCACGTACAGCCACGCCCACACCTGTATCCATAGCCACTCCCACCTCCTTCCATAGCACTGCCCACCTGCCCCCTTCATAATTCCCAGCAAGAACAAATCTGTTCTCCATCTTCATTATTTTGTCACTTCAAGAATAATTTATGGGAAGCCGGGATGGCTCAGTGGGTTAAGCGCTCGCTTTGCAGCCCTGGGGACCGAGGATCGAATCCCAGCCCCGGCCCGTGAGGACCCACATGCTGAGCTGGGGAGTGCCCCCAGTTCAGTTCTCACCGGGGTGAGACCCCGGCCCAGTTCCTGCCCTGTGCAGCCCCGCCCACCTGTGGAATGAAACTATGTGGAAAAACCAATGATGTGCGACTATGGAGACTGTCTGGGCCCTCCCCCTTCTCTCTGTCTCTGTATCTCTCTCTGTCAAAAACAATAAAAATAAATCTTTAAAAAAAAAAAGAATGATTTGTAACGAGGATCACACAGTAGGTAGCTTTTTGGGGCCGCCTCGGGCGGTGCGTCCATCAGCAGCCTGCTGCTTTTGCTGCGAAGCCGTTGTCTAGGGAAGAATTGCTCACTGCAGACACTGAGGTTGCTCCCAGGCTGGGGCTGTTCGGGCGAACGGCTTCTCTGAAAATTAATGTACGGATTTTGCACGAGCTGACAGCTCCGTTCTCTGGGGCGAAAGGCCCCGGTGCAGCTGTGGGACTGCACGGTAGGGCCGTGTTCAGTCTCGTAAATAAAGCCAACCGTTTCCCAGGCCGGCCCGGCCATTTTACATTCCCCACAGCCAGGGAGGGGACCCGCGTCCCAGCGCATTTGATGGCATCGGCAGTATGTAGAAATAACTCGCCCGCCTGAAAGGCAGGTCCTGCTGCCTCACTGTGCTTCTCGTGCGCGTTTCCTTAACGGCTGACGACGGCAACGCTGCTTCACGTTCCGTCTCCAGTGGAAGGTTCTCTTCACTAAAATGTCCACGGAGCCCTTGGGCCATTTTCTAATTTTGTTTTACTGTTGAGTTTTGAGAGTTATTTGTTTATTCTGGATACGAGCCCTGTGTCAGATCTGTGTTTGCAAATATTCCCTCCGGGTCTGCAGTGTGGGAGTGCCTCCTACTCGCGCAGCTTCCTCGGGCACATGTCATGCCGGTGGCTGAGGCCCAGCTTGTCAGCTCACCCCGGTGTGGAACGGGCTGTGGGTGTCGCGGAGAAAACGCCACCTGGCCTGGTGCACTGAGGTTTTCGCCCATCCTTTTTTTTTTTTTTTTAAAGTCTCATGGTTTCATGTTTTAAATTTAGGCCCACGGTCCACTTGGAATTAATTTTTGTAAAAGGTGTGAGGCTCATTTTCTGCACGTGGGGCCCAATTGCTGTAGCATCGCTTGTCGAAAAGGTCATCATTCTGCTGCTGACGTGCGTCTGGGCCTTTTCCCAAAGCCCGTCGGGAATATTTTGGGTCTGTTACCGCTTCCCTTTCGTGTTC
Source organism: Craseonycteris thonglongyai (assembly GCA_004027555.1). NCBI lineage: Eukaryota > Metazoa > Chordata > Mammalia > Chiroptera > Craseonycteridae > Craseonycteris > Craseonycteris thonglongyai. The sequence continues at coordinate 26,817 of PVKE010005730.1, forward strand.
TGTCGCTTTGTGTCCTAGTGCCCAAACCACCCCACCACGGTTGCTATGGCTCTAGAGGCATCTTCACTGCCAGCGGAGTAATTCCTCCCACGTAACGCTCCTTTTACAACAGTGTTTTTCTTCTAGGTTCTGCATTTCATTTCATTTTATTTTTTTAATGATGAGAAGCTTTTGCTAGTATGAAAAGGGTGTTGTAAAAAAGAAAGTGATTCTATATCCAAAAAAAAAGCCTTCGATGTGTAGTGGTGTTGGCGGGAAAATTAGGGAAATCCTTGGTTTGCTAGAAAGTACGACAGATTCATCCTGAGAGGTAAGTGAGCCCCTGCTGCGGCGTCTCCCCTCTCAGCTATGCTGTCCCTGGGGCCCCAGGCCGCCAAGGCAAGTGGGTCCTGTGCCCACTTTGGAGGAAAATGCTGGGTTCACAGCCCTGCTTCTAATTTCCACACCTTCAACCTTTAACGCATCAGAAACAAAGACAGTGATGAGCAAAGCCGCGGCAGCGCATCGTCCTCCCAGACCGTTCTGGTTTGGCTGCTGGGCTGGAGGCACGTGGGTGAGAGTTGTGCTTCAAGCAGGGGCCTGGCACCCCCTTCCCCGCAAGGCTGTCCCATGAGGACACGCGTCTGTCTCCCCACGGAGGCAGGTGTGAATCCATGTGTCTTCACTGCAGAAGTGGCTCGTTCGAGGTGGGGGTTCCGACTAAGTAGAAACGGGGTGCAGCATTTGCACTCCCTCAGCAGTAAGCCATAGCACAGGAGGGAGTCTTAGATATCTCTTTCCAAGTGGAAAAAAACCAAACCGTGTGGCATATGTGTGTATTTCATTTTCATTTCTGTGCTATAGAAACGTGGGCTATCAAGGCCCCTAGCTTATAGATTAAACAACAACAACAAACTCAGAGTTAAATCACTTGAATAACGTTTGGTATCAGATTAAGTGAATGCCAAGACCATTTAGTCAACACCTCTATTTTGAGTGCTGACTGTGGCTAGGCGTTAGCTACCCTCTGGAGGCATAAAGATGAGCTGAAGTTGGCATGGCTCTTACAGTCCTGAGTCTGCCAGCCCAGGGAAGCCAGACATTGGTCAGGTAGCCACACCAAGGGGGGCACATTGAACACTTCCTCTCCAAGGTCAGAACAAGGCTACGGTGTGCCCCCTCACCACTTCTGTTCCACCTTGCCCCGGAAGTCCTCACCACTGCAATAAGGCAAGAAAAGGAAATGCAAGGCCCACAGAGTGAAAATAATGAAGAAAACCACCGCTGTTGGCCGTTGACATGTTGCGTACATCGGAAACCGGGTGGCATATAGGACAACGACTGCTGGGCCTAACAAATGAACTTCACGTGGGCCCAGGACGCAGGGCCAATGTGGACAGTGGTTCTGACACGGCTACTATCAGCTTCTTCCCTCCCGATACGTGTATGGCGTGACCCGCGGGGAGCTGAAGCCTATTGCTTCTGGCCCTTGAATTCGGGCCGGGATTAGTGGGTCACTTGATCGATAACATGAAGTATAGGTGACATCCTGGGAAACTCTCTCTCTGGGGGTGGGGGTTCAGGCACCGTTTAAAAAGTCCAGGCCCTCTGAGACCACCGAGCTGTGAGAAGCGCGTGGCCTACGTAAATGCCGTGCGGAACAGCCCTGGAGGATGAGACGAGTGGACCGAGTGAGAGCGGAGCCGCGATGCCAATGTGCCCGATGCCGTGCGCCGAGGGGCCCGAACTGGTGCCTCGCCGACTGGAGGTCAGTCCGGGAGGAGGCGGTTCCCGCAGGTTCCCGCAGGTGAGAGGTGTGGCTGGTGCCCAGACGGCGTGGATGTGCACACGGCACGCACGCAGGTGAGTGTGTGCAGGATTTACTGGGGACTCAGATGGGGGTGGAGGGAGACGCTGGCTTGTAGGAAGGAGTGTGATGTCTTTTTTTTTTTTTTTTTTTTTTACCCCTTGTGATGTCTTTCACAAGAGGAAATGTGCATGGAGGGCTGGGCTTGGAAAAAAAATGTGAGAGCAAAATCCACACAATCAAGAAAAGTGGGAGGATAGAGGACCATTTTCAGAACTCATGGCCATCTAATCTAGTTAATTTGAGAGAAAAAAAACCTCTGCATTTCCCCTCATGTTTTAGAATTATTAATAGTTGTATCATATTGAAAAGTCGATGGTGTGCCAAAGATGTGCCAAATTCTTATATTTTTTTAAAGTATTCATATGCAGTTGTAAGAAATAATGCAGAGAGACTCCCTGGGCTCTTCACCCAGGTTCTCTGAGTGGTGACGTGTTGGAAAAGTCTAGTCCAAGGTCATGCCCAACACATCAATGTGAATGCAGTCCACAGATTTCACAAGTTTCACCTGCACGCACTCAGGTGTGTATGTAACGCTATACAGTTTTATTCTGTGTATTTTCAAATGTTTTATATTTGAATTTGACGTTTTCTTTCTAACAGTTTTGCAAATCCACAGAATGGAATTGCAAGCTCCGTATGCTTTCCCATCAAATTAACGATGCGGGGTCCATCCGTTGATCTATTGTGAAACTTGAAAGTTCTTAATTAAAAGGGAGACGAGGGGGAAAACATATAAAACTGCACCAGGAGGGCTCACGGTATCGGTGGATTTCTCCCGTGCACGTTACTGAGGGCTGTGATGCAGTGTTCTGGGACTTGTAAGCCCCTCGTCTGCGGGGGCCCGTGAAATGCACCGTTCATGGTGGTGGCCGGGTTTGCTGTCTTAGCAAGGTCACGATGTCAGTGACGTCTCAGGGACTCAGAGGGAGCAAGGGCCGTTTAGCTGGTATTATTTCAAGAGCAGCATCTTTTTCCTCTGTAGACATGATCCTAGAAACGCAATATGTGTTCTCTGGGGTGGACTTTGGATGCTGAAGATGCTGGTCTGTTTTTCCCTTTATTGTACATTCACGATGCCCCAGCTCACGTGAAACCGAGCAACCTGACAGTGGTGGAAACTGAGGCACCGTGAGCTTCAGGGTTTTCCAAAGCCCCTAGGTACACGATGATGCCGAGTTTCAAAGCCAGGACCATGACACATTTTTGTCCCAGTTTCTATTATTATGGTGTTTGCCTCTGTTCTGTGAGTGCAATTCATACACAAATTAATTCAAGTGTCCCGACGCTTCAGTCTCAGGACCCATCTGTACTCTTAAACATTATTTAAGACCCACAGATACTCTGTCTAGGTGGGCTGAGGCTTTAAGAAAACTGACGTCTTGTCTCTTCATCAAGCACGTTTTAAAGTGCAGCCGCCTTGCCTCTCCGGTCGTCAGCACGCGCGCCCGGGCCGCGACCAGGGCGAATGCCGCTGACCTTCGGAAAGACAAAGAAATAACGACAAGGCCAATAAATGGCTCAGTAACTATGCAAACTGTTTCGGCTTCGGGGTCCAGGCTTCGCATATTTGGGGACCGCGGACCTAGAACGATGACGTCCGAGCTGCAGGACGCACTCGAGACGTTTCTGAGCTCCCCCTGCTGTCCCCGGCCGGGGCCGGCAGCCTCCCGGTGCGGTCCCTGCTTCCACGCCGCCCCTCAGCGTGCGGCCACTTCTATCCGGGGCCGCCTTCCAGTCCAGTGCCCAGGCCTGGCCACCCTGTCTCACCTCCTAAGATTCGGTTCAAGCCGCACCTCCCGGGGTCAGACTGGGGTGGAGGAGCCACTTCCAAGTCGGCCCACCGAGTCACTGGGGAGCTGGCATCAGCGTCGCTTCCTCACCCCGTGGCCACTGGCTTCCCAGAGGCCCGGCTGGAGAGAGCTGGGTGGAAGCTTCCCGCTATGGCCCAGCCTCTGAGGTCACTGATAGGTTCTGCGACGTCAATGACAGCTAACGAAACCAACTGTGCCGTAGGCTCGTTTAATACACAAGAGTTACGTTCCTAGAGCATCTCATTAACGTTATAACAAAGCAGGACACGTGGCACCTGCTGTACGGGGCGGGGGAGGCTTCCGAGAGGAGGGACCTGCGGTTGAACTTGAACTTAGCAGCTCTGCAAACGACAGGAGCTGGCAGGAGCCGAGCGCGCCTCCCATCGCTCGTCCCCACTTAGCTCCGTCAAGTCCCCCGTAAGCACACCGCTCGTGGTCAACACCATTGCCGCGGAGGCGCGCTGATGGCGGTGGCTGTTAGTGTCTTCTCTACGGGAATGTGTTTTAGCCGCACGCGTTCCCCGTTGTGTAGTGAGTCCCCAGGCTTCTAAAGAGCAAGCCTTTCCTTGTCACCCTCTGATCACCCTCCTCACCAGCACCATCTTGCACGCAGAGCCCTTGTGTTCCAGTCCGGGCCTCAGGTTCTCGGGGGCCTGTGTGTGTATGGGGGACCCAGTCATGGCCGTGAACCGCCCGTTAGATGGGGAGGGTGCAAACAGCGGAGGGGGGTGCAATCTGGTCCTTGGATTGGGTCGTTCAGATGGTCTGGAAACCCCGTGTACTTTTGAGGCTAAAACTTCCGTTCTATTTATTGATCTGGTAGGCGTGTTTCCGGGGGGCACAGAGCTGCGGCATGAACCATCCGTCCTGATGCCTCAGGGCAGGGCTGTCACCCAACCCTCAGCCTTTTGCAGAAATAGCCCGGCTCTGTCAGAATGTGTGCAACGCCAACATTCAAGGTGCATGTTCCACCTGAGCACTTTCTGTGCCTCCCCTTGTCCTCTCCCGTGGGGGTGAGATGGCAGAGAGAGTGTGCGGCCCAGCAGAGACCCACGCTCCCTGCCCCGGTTCTGAGAGCTCCTGGGATCTCGGGTTCCTCAAGGGGAAAAAGCGCAACCACGAGTCCATGGGTTTCCCGTCTCCCAAAAGCATCCCTACAATGACCACCCTCCCCTCTGTACCGATGGGGAAACAGGTTTAAAGACACAAAAGGGTCGTTCCGGGGGCACAGACAGCACTTGGCGGAGCCTGTGCAGAACCCGGGCCTCGCTGCCTCTCGCCCTGTTTTTGTGCCTCCGCGTTCAGGTCTTAACCCTTTTGGCTTTAATGTACTTCAGCTCCCCGTTCTCCCTGTCCGACCCTGGAGAACTTCATGAAGGGGCTCAGTCACCAGGTGCCTGGCAGCGCTCGTGTCACATGGAGACGTGGGGAGACCCGTCCATACTCTGTACCTCCCCCCGTGCCCCAGAGCAATCGGGAGGTCGCAGGACGAGAGCATCGCCTGGGACCCGGTGTAGCTGGGAGGACGGTCCCGTGTACCCTGAGCGAAGGTGGTCATTCTACGTCGATGCCAATGAGACAGAGCCGCCCTCCTCCTCTCAGAACCTCCCCAGGTGACAGAAGCCACGTGTGTACAAGGAGGAAGGAACCCCCCCGAATTATCCGGGCATCCTCGCTGATCACTGTTCTTGCTAATAAAGGAAAGGGGTCGTGTGAGACAAGAGCACCCGGTCATGTGTGCTTAGGGCTTAATTGTCAGACACGGGTGACACTCTCTGTGCCTTATGCCATTTAACCCTCCAGCAGCCAGCGAGACAGAATATTATAGTCCCCCATTTCTAGCAGAAGGCACCAAGGTCCAGAAAGCCTCCAAAACCTGCCCAGAGCCACCCAGCTGGGACGCGGGGAGGACGCAGATCGCCCACGAGGCAGAGGGGTGAGCGTTTAGCCTGGATTAATTTCTGTTTCCTAAAACTGCACTGTGGGCACGGCATAGCCATCGACTTCTGAGAGGGTGGCGTTAGCGGCTGCAGCACAAGGGAGAAAATTTGAATCTGATTAGTAAGCACGGTTGCTATGGTGCCGGGAAAGTACACTTCCATGCAAAGCAACGGTGGAAACCGTGTCTCCTAATGGGAGCTCTGTTTTTTTTCCGAGATGAAAGCCTGCAGCGGGCAGTGGGCCAGTAGGCAGGCCATGCACCCCCTGCCTCCTGCAAGATCTTGGGTTACACCAATTTGGGGGTTTGGGGAGGATGCATCTGAAATAATCAGCTACGCCAATGGAAAGGACCAAAAGGAGCCTAAAGGCGTGTGCTGGTCACTAGACCGTTGCTCCAGAAGGAAGCTCACCTTGGAGCTGTGGCCATGGGGGAAGCGGGTGTCACCAGGCTCACGGGAGCTGAGGGGCACACCACTCCCTCCCCATGGCCCCACCCCATCCCACCACTTCTTCGCCAACTGCCAGGCCACCTTTCGGGCCTGGGTATGTGTGTGTGTGCATCCATGCATTTGTGTATGAGTGCGTGCAACATGCATGCTCATGAGCACGCATGCAAACATGCATTTGCTTGCATGTGCACACACGTGCTTGTGTATGTGCATGCATACAGACACACATGTGCACACACGTGCTCATATGAGCGCACTGCATGTGCACGCACATGTGCCTGCATGAGTGACACATGTGCGCATGCGCACACATGTATGTATGCATGTGCAAGTGCAGGTGTGCATGTGTGCGTGTGTGTGTGCGTGTGGCATTTTGGGGCTGGATCGACAAGAACGGCCTTTTCTTAGTAAATGTTCTAACACTGAAAAACTGCAACAGCGAGCCTCCTGCATACACAGGGCGACCATCACCTACCTGGAAGTCACGCCGTCTGCTCACGGCAATGCACACGGTACTTAGTACCTGTGTGCTTTGCTCAGCATGAAAACATGGTGGGCACATTTAAGTGCTGCCACGTAATCAATGTCTTCACCAGACAGGGGCTCTCAATAAAGGGTCGTCTTCTCTGCCTTCTGAGGACCAGACTCCACACACATCTCCAGAACCAGACAGGAAAGTTTCACATTCTCAGCAAAGTTGGAGGAAGGGGGAAGCAAATGAATAAAACAGACGCTGGCCTTCCCGGAAACGCTTCCACCTCAGCGGCTGAGGCTGGCGCTGCGTCAGCACTCCATGGACATCTTGGCTGTGCCTCGTACAAGGGTGTCTAATTCAATGCTCCTCCAGGTGCGTCCGCACTGCACTCATGGCGCGGCCCCACGGCTCCCTGTTTTCAGGCTCGTTTTTGTTGGGTTTTATCACAATACCATCGCTTTCCTCCACACCCCCACTTGCCCAGCGTCGCATAGTATCTAGAGATACCGAAGCCCCCAGTTTCTCGTAAATACGTCTTTTTTGTTAATTGAGTCACTGGGTGCATTTCTGGGATGGAAGAACCACGGAAATTCTTTTTTTCTTGTTACTGGCTTAGAAAATGATTGTGCCTGGAGAGAATCTGAGACCAAGAGAGGGAAACATCTTCTCTGGCCTTAAATGAGGTCCTTAATCTTAACGAGTCACAAATGTGCTGACGTGTCAGCTTGGGCCCGTGTGAGGCCTCTGGGCGGCTGTGGCGTTAATTAATTGGCTTTGGACCTCAGGCCGGGGGGGTGGGGGGAGTCCCCGGTGACTTTGCCAGAACCTCATTTCGTGAGCGAGCCTCAAACTCTGCCCCGGAGAGCGCTTCCTTATGAAAATCGCTGCCTTCATTATGCCTCCTCTCACTGTCTCCCGAGACGGTGGGGGCCGGCCAGGTGGCCGATCTGCAGGGAAGTCCCGTTCCAGGCGGGAGGGGCGCCCCTGCAGCGATCATGGGGGGCGCGCCGGGCTCCGCTCGGCTCTGCGGGCTCCAGGCGGCGGGGCCCTGACATGTCCTCCGTGGCCCTATTGGCCGGAAGACGCTTGGCCTGAAACCTCCCAGTGAGGTGACAGTGGGGGGACCCGCCGCCTCCTGAGCTGCGGCCCCTTTATTTCCGTGACGAGGGGCTGGACAGGGGCGTCCCACTGAGCCCCCGAACCCCCTGCACACTCGGTTCCCTCCAAGGACACCCGTGGTAGCTGAAGCCTGAGACGCAAGCTGGAGTGGCTGGAGCTGCTCCACCCCTGCCGAGAGCTCCGCATGTGCCTGCAGTGTCTTCAGCCCCCAGTTTGCTCATCTGAGAGGTGGGGGCGGTGCCTGCAGCTTCCGTGGGCGCCTGGCTGCTGTCCCGGCTCGGCCAGGCAGAGGGGACAGTTCTCCCCCACCCGCTGTGAGTTCTACCCACACGGGGGCCCGGGGGCACCTGCTTCACGGAATCTACAGACTCAGTGCTCGTATCCATGGGAGCCACGCTCACAGATGCCCCAGGAGCAGGGCTTCAGCAAGCCTCTGGGCACCTGGTGGCCGGGTCATGGCGACACATGAAAGTGTCACCGAGCGTGCAGACAGGGGCTTGGGCAGGGTGTAGAAATAGGCTGGCAGGGAGGATGGTGAGAGGGATTGGGACTGGGAAGGGCGGGTGTGAGCTAGGCTGGCCAGGCACCCTGCCTTAAATGGGACAGAAGACAGCGGTCCGGCCCCGCTTCGAATGGGACGTGCGGTCAGCCTCGTCTCGCTGGGCTGAATTCAAGGAGTCAGCGTGCTGACCGTACCCGCCACGTGAAACAATACAGTTGTTTTCTGTCTCGTTTAAAACAGTACATCTGGTCAGCCTACTGGGAGCCGATGATGGGGTGTCCGAACCGGGACAGAAGGTTCACACCCGGAGTGGCCTGTGGGGCGGGGTGGGGTGCTGGGGCCGAACTAGCACAGGCAAGGAGGGGCAGGCCAGACGGGGGAGGGGTCTGCCTTGGAAGCAGAAAGCTGGTCTTGGTTTGACCAGGTCTACCCTCTGCAGGTCCCGCACCCCAGCGAGGGGCGGGGGCCCTTCGGAAGACCTGTCAGCGCGCGGCGAGGACGCAGACGTCGCTCCGGCAAAAAGCGTCGAGCATTTTGTCAACTCACTCAGCTCCGACCGAGAACGCTGTGATGTTGGGCAAGACAATCCACAGGCTCCACGGGGAACTCTCATTAATCGACATAATTGTCGCAGAATTCCTCCTTAATTGCCTGCCTCGAGATACACGCAGCCAGCGTCACCTCGGAATCATTTTTGCTTTTGGCCACATCTCCGGTTTCTTAAATATCCGCTGCTGAGCTTCTTTCATCGAACAAGCAATCCATATGCGCATTGATTCGACTGCAACAGAAGCAGGCTTTCTTCAGCTGGTTGTGGAAATGGAATCTGTTTGCCAAGACGGAATCCAAGGTCCTGCCAGGGACCCACTCCCTCGGGAGCCCCCCTGTGTGAAATGGTGCGGACAGGCCCTCAACGCCAACGACCTCGTCACGATGGTTTCCCAGGTCGTGTTGTCGAAAAACACAAAATAACGGGGCCATAAATGAGACACAGTGCTGCCCAGAGGCCCACTAGTGAGATGGCTGGAGTCTTGTCCTGTGGGTCACACAGTAAAGTCTAGACTGTGTATGGTCTGGGTCTTTGCAAAACAGCTCGCTGACCTGAGTTTAGACAGTGGCAGGAGCCCCTCCAGCTGCTCGCCCCTCGGGAGCCCCCGTGGTGCTCAGCACACGCTTGTGGTGGGGCGATGAGAACCCGGCGGGGCTGCGAGTACCCGGAGGGAACCCAGGGGTTGGGGGTGGCTCCCAGAACCAGGTCCCTGCTCCATCTCGTCTCCAAGATGCCTCACCTATTTCTAAATGCACCTCGTGGTCTTGCCTGGTGCAGACATCATTGGGGGCTTGGTCAGGTTTCTTGAGGTTTCAAGGAGTTTGGGGGGGGGACCACAGACCGCTGGACCCTCTGCTGCCCACCCCCACAACTCGCCCCTAAGCTACGGCTTTCTCTTTATTTGCATCCTTGTGAGAGTCCTAATTGTGTGAAATTGCACGGAATGTGCAGTGCATTTGATTAGCTGTGCCTGTGGCCACGGGTTGGTGCAGTATATGTATGTAATATATACAGTGATTCTGAATTTAACGATTTCTGCAGCTAAGCCGGCTTGAGCTGCAGGGAATGTGCAATCACCAAGGTGAAGGCAGCAATTGGCTGGGCAGTCGCTTCTGCTCCCTCTCGTTCTGGCGCCGGGTGGTCGGCAGCCTCCACGCAAGGCTGCTTATTTGGGAAAGCAAGGGGCGAGTTTGAGCAACTCGTCTTCGTGCCCCCGGCGTCCCCCAGTTCTGTCCACTCCTGCCGTGGCCCTCCGTCTGCCCCGCTGAGGCCAGCGCAGGACGCACGGGTCCGGAAGGCCCTGGAAGCGCGCGGGTCACAGGCAGTTGGTTTCGTCCAGAACCCTGAGCTATGAGGAGCCGGGCCAGTGTGGCCCAGACTCGCCTTGTCTTGAGACATGCACCCCACCTGGGGACTGTCACTCTGTGGGTGTGCGGTGCGGTCTAGAGCCTGCATTTCACTGGGGATCAGTTAGGAGCTGGCAGGTGTGGGGAGGGCCGAACGTGTCCGCAAGTGGGTGGCTTCACTCATCGGCGCGCCTGCCCTGACAAGGTGGCAGCGCCTGCATTTCAGAGATGAGGGAACGCGGGCTCCCGAGTGGACGTGCGGCGGCAGGTGCAGTGCAGGGGTGTGCCCTCCCTGCACTCACTCACTCATCCATTCAGCTACATCTACACCTGTATCGACGTCCACAGCCACACCCGAGAACTTGCGGTGTCTGTGTGTCGGACCTCGTGCTCATCTCACCATCTGTGTCTGTATCAATATCTAGGCCTATCTCCACGTAACAATCCATGTCACACCCATGACCACACGTGTCTGTGCCCAAACCTCTACCCAGTTGTACGTAAGCACCTATGTGCCAGGCCCTGGGGGGAGGGTTGGGGGCAAGTTGGTAAGGACCCCGACTCCCCAGGGCTTAGAGGCTACGGGGAAGGCGGACATGGAACATTCAATGCCGGGACGATGATCTAACCACCCACTGAGGTGCCACAGAGGAGAAGGTGCTGGCCGACTCTGGGTGCCAGGGGAGAGAGGTGGGAGCTGGGATGGGGTGGGGGGTGGAGCCTGGAACAGCTGCAGGACCGGGGCCCCTGGGAAGGACAGCAGGAGGCCCTGTGCTTCTGAAGAGCAGCCATCCCCGGAATCCTTCAATGAGGCCCCACCGGGCCCCACGCGACCAGTCAGTTCTCAGTCACACAGTGTCGTCACCGCGGCGCCAGCCTGAGAAGCATATTTGACTCCGGGGCAAAGTTTTGAGCCGTAGCGTAGGCGCTGGCGAGGCTTTGTGAGGGCCCAGGCGCCGTAGGGCACGGGAACCCCCTTTCCTTGGGGACCCCCAGGAAGCACACGCTGCCCCTGCAGTTAGTGGGGGTCCGTCTCGCAGACGCTGTGTGAGAAGCGGCTCTGGCGTGCAGGACGGGGCCTGGGGTCCTGTCTGAACCCACTTTTCTTTAAAGATTTCTTTTCCTTCTCATTTCCCATCGGCCGAGGCCTCCACGCAGCGATGACACTGAGGCCGTCTGAGAAGCCACCTTGACCGTGAAGAGAAGTGCAAACATGGGTCTCCAAGGCGTTCTGCAGGTGCTGGCAGCGAGTCACGTGGAGATGCGCGCGGCACAGATCGACCAGGCGAGCGTCTCGGCTGCTTTACTGTGACGACCACTCATCCTCACGTCTCCACAGCAAATGTGGTTCCGATCAGGGCCGGGCAGGCAAAGCCGTGGGGAGCGCCGCGCCCCCCGTACCCCCGTACCCCCCGTACCCCCCGGAGCTCCGTAGGGGAACTTAACGCCAGAGGTGCGGGTCCAACCGTCTCCCCGGCCTCCCCCTGCCTCATTGGGCGGGCGTGGGGGTGGGGACGTGGGGCCACCATCCCAGCAGGGACCACCTTCCCAGCCCCCAAGGGGCCTGCCGACGAGAATGAGCGTAGATCAGACACCGAGACGGAGAAGAGAACTGCAGTGGGCGGTTCGCTGCCGTTTACTGTGAACACACAGCGACTGGGTCGGGCCCCCGCTGTCTGACTCGTCACAGCTGCAGAGTGAGAACGGATGCGCTTAGAGAGGTGCACGCGTGGAAAGAGCCGGACGCGGAAGCCGGGCCCTGTGCGGCCCAAACCCGGGCCCAGGCCCAGCTCCGGGGCTGTTTGTGGCGAGTCCTAGAGCTGTGTGCTGGTCATGATGCACCCACATGTTTAACGAGCTCGTCCCAGTGGGTCCCGCAGTTTGGAAGGTTGCCCGAGCGTGCCCGTGCCGACTCCTCGGTCCACGGGGGTGGGCCGCGTGGCGTTCCGCCCCACACTCAGGTCTCTGACCCGCGTGATGCGCTGAGCACGACTGCTTGGCGTCCTGCTGTGATAGTAACGCCGCCGGGAGTGTCCCCAGGGGCCTGCTGCCCGGGTCCAGTTCTTCGCGAGGGGCTGGAGGGTCAAAGGGTCTGAGTGCGTTATCGTCAGACATGCCGGGGGGCAGGGCGTGTGCTGGCCTCCCGGTCCTGGGGCTCAGAAGGGACCGGTGGCAATGAGGCACCCGTAGCAGGACAGTTGGAAGTGGACACTTTTCTAGGCTGCCCACTGGGGCCACCAGTCTTTGTCCTGCCAGGCCCTGGTGTGAGGGGTCCCCCATCTTGAACCAACCCCGGGGGTCACGCTCTCCCCATCATGATGCTGGGTTCCAGCAGCTGCAAAACCATGTACCTGAGTAGGGTGGGGACCGAGTGTGGATCCAGACTCGTCCACTTAGAGATCGTGGGGCCTGAACAGTGGATCAATCGTCTGGGCAAAAGGTGTAATCCCATCAGCAACAAAGGGGGTTGCAGTGACCGCACAGGGCCCGCCCTCAGTAAACGTGCAGTGACAGAGGATGACGGCAATGCGGGGGCTGAAGAGGATGCTGATGGTGTTGGAGGCGGGGTGGGGGGAGTGAGAAAGGAAGGAGGGGGTGGGGAGGGGAGCAGGGGAGGGGAGGAGGGGCCCACGCATGCCCAGGTTTGCTCACTCAGACGCTAGCGGCCAAGCCCGGAACCAGAAGTCCGTCTGTGGCCTCATTAGTGTCCTGTCCTTAACGAGCTGAGCTGGGCCCCGCCTGACAGCAGCAGCCAGACGTCCAGTGACACCAGGTGCGCAGCGAGGACAGACGACTGGGGACAGAGCCCTGATTGGTTCCTTCCGTGTTGCAGGTGGATGTGCCAGAGGACAGCCTTTGGCTTCCGGGATAATTACCCAAATTTGGACCTCTTTGCTTTAAGGTGGTTTTTTTTTTTCAGGGAGCTCAGGAGAGAAGCAAGTGACAAAGATGTTTCTGTCATTGCCAGGCTGACAGGTCCTCTGGCTCCAGCTGCGCCCCCTGGAGAGCCACGTGGGGACCTCCTGGGGGAGGTGGCACCTGGGGGACGACCCTGGCTTGCTGCAGCCACAGGTCCCTGGAGTGTGGCCGGCACGACTCGCACTGGTGTCTCTGCTCTCGTCTCTATGTTCACAGCACGGCCCCACGCCCCCAACACGGGCTGTGACTTCCTGCAAGGAGGGTGGCATCTGGGACATGCTCATCCCGGAAGCAGGACGGGAGGGTCCCGACCGAGTTAGACGCCGGGCTCTGCGAAGTGGGGGCCTGTGGTCTGTGACCCTCTGAGTTTGGGTGTTGCAGTCCCCACTTCTCTTGCCCCACAGGGTGACTGTGATGACCGGGGGGCCAGGGTGTGTGCAATGGCGGGGGTGGGGGCTACAAAGCTTCCTGCAATAGACGGTAAGGGCATGTGACCCATCAGCCCGAGATCACGGGGCCCTTAGATGCCGGAAACGGGTCCAGCTTCCAGGCCGGCTTGTCTTCTACTCCGTCCCCCTGAGCATGGGAGAGAGAGGGGCCGTGGGGGCAGAGAACACGCTGAGCCGTGGGCTGGAGTCTCAGCTGCGGCCGGGTCAGCCACCCACCTGCATGGAAGGGGCTGCTCTTCTGCCTCTCTGGCCCGAGAAACTCCAGGGCCCTGCGTTCGCCAGGTGCTGCCCCAGCACTGAGGACGCAGGGGTGGAGACAGACGCCACCTTCAGCCCTGCCTCCCCCTGGACGGGAAAAGCCCGGGAAGCTTCGTGTTCTACCAGTTTCTTAACAAGAGGAAGAGTCAAGGGAACGTTGTCGGCGATTCCCGACGGAGAGAACCCTCCGACCGCCACTCCCACCCACTGGGAACATGATGGATGGACCCACGACGGGGAAAATTTGAGGTGACACTGAATTCCGTGGCCACACGTTTCATTCAAAGGGACTAGATTACTATTCCACGGACGTTGTTCATCTGCAGATCCTGGGAGCGTGCCTTGGACGCCTACTTGTCCTTCTGCCACCCAGGAAGCGTTCAAGGTCAAGTCCATCGCAGATGCCCGCTCTTGAAGAATGCTCCCAGCTTCCCAACTTGCACCCATAAAGTTGTGACAGAATTACAAGGTCGCCCAGCGGACGGGAAGAAGGAAGAGAAGAGGACACAGATTCCAGAAAGCGCCAAACGTCGGCCCGTCCAGTTTCCATGCCAGGCTGGTGAGACAGCTGACGGCGTCGGCGCCGCTGGATTATTTACGCAGCGCGCTGAGCGCTCCCTGTGCAGGGCATTGGGCGGCAGACAGTAAATTAACGCAGCCACCTTGTAAATCTGGGCTAGACCTTACACTGCTTCTCACATTTAATACATCATCATGAATCACATTTTCACGAACCACAGGAGAAGGTCAGGAAAGGCTTTGAGAACGTGTGGGTTTATTATCATTACTCCACTGAGATCTTCCTTTAAATACAGCACATTGTGTTTTACTAGGCTTTTTAAAAAAACAAAATCAAATGTCATTGCCCGCCCGGTACTGCTGGGTTTGCAACGTGTTATCAGACCAGCTGAAGTCACATCAAGGGCACGCACTCATCCTCTCGATTGTTTTGGAGATTTTGCAGGAAATAGGCTCGAGGTGGACTCGGCACGGGATCTGAGATTGGAACGGACAACGGCCGGCAGTCCAGTGGGCTGGGCATCAGGATGGGGAAGCCCCCAGGCGACACGGGATGTTGTCAGCTGATCACGTGTGTTCAAAGCTCTCAGGTCACGAGCCCCCCAATGTGTATGGATGCCAGTCTCACAATTCAGCTTCCAGGTCTGATGAATTAATCAATAGTACGTTCAGGCTGCTGAGCTAGGTAGACACAAAGGAGAACAGATGCACACCGCAGTGCGAGCAGCTTAAATCGAACCCACTCCCCGCCGGCCTGAGGATACTCGCCGGCGGCACTTGCGCTGCAGGGTTTACCCCAAGATAGCTCGGGGGTGACCCCCAAAGTTCTGTGCTCTGAAATTTACCACACGAAGAGATATTATTAAATACTGACCATCATAGGCGTTTCTGTTATGTTAGGATTAGAGACAAGTTCTGTTTAGCGCTAACTCCAAGAACAGTGTTGATACTTTATCTTCACACCGAAAACCAGTCAGATTCGCTTCGGCCTCAGAACGCACATTTATGTCAACGTAACCGACTGCGGCACCTTTCTTCTCTACACGGGAAGTGGGTGACCGCGCGACGATTAAATGGTGCAGGAGACCGGAGGCACCGGGCGGCCCAGCACCCCTGCCCGGAGACGGAGGCTCAGGAGCAGACACCTGGCCCTGGTGCCGCGAGCTCCAAGGCACCGTTGGAATTCTCAATGCGGTGACCACCACCAGCTCGGGGTCGCATCGTGAACGAGGGGGGCTCTGGGGCTCGCGACGTTGGTGGGGAGCCGGTCCGGGAGGAGGCTGCAGGGTAAGGCTCACCGTGTGCGGGAGGCTGCAGCTGAGCCCCGGGGGGAGCAGGTGGAGTTGAGTGGCGGGGAGGGGGCTTTCTGCGGGGACCCGGTGGGAGCCGAGTCACCCAGGAGGAAGCAGGACGGTGTTTAGGATGAGCAGCGAGGCCGGCACGCCTCGGTGGCTCTCTGGGTGGCCAGGAGGAAACCGTTATCCCCACTTAGAAAGAAGTGGCGGCCACTCACAGGACGAAGTGCCCATTTGAGGATGCGCCGTCTCAGACCCCCGTGGCACCCCGGCTTCTGACCCGGGGAAGCCGTCTCAGGCTCTCACTGCGTGGCCGGGGAGAGCCGCTGTGGGCCAGGGCCCCGATCGGGGCCACATGGGTGCTGGCGCGGCTGGAGGGCCGTGTCCCCGCCCTGCAGGGTCCTGGCTCCGTGTGGAAGGAGCTTCTGGGGACAGGGGACGTCCTCCCGCGCTGCCACGCACACGCTGTGTGGCTTTGAGACAGAAGTAAGCGAATACTCCAAACCCACAGTGAGACAGGTCGCCTCCAGTTTCTCGCTCATCCGTCGTCCGTCTACACTGTTGGGTTGTGGAAGCCCAGTGAGGATGTTAGTGCAGGATCTAGCTCAGCCACGCCCCCCAGACGCCACCCCGGAAACGTGCGAGCGTGCGGACAGAAGAGGGGTCCCCGCTTCCCCAACCGCCGGGCCGTCCTGCCGAACCCACAGAAGAGAGATGGGGCCCGGGCCGCGGGGCCGCCCCGAGCGGGAAGCGCGGGTCAGGCTGCTGTGTTGTCAGCGTCCCATAGTGGGCACAGCCCGCCCCTCTTTGCGAAACGGAGGCAGGCGGCTTCCTGTGGGGGGTGTGCACGGAGTGTCCCCCCCACCTCGGTCACTGTCACCAGCGTGTAAGGGGCCACTCCCCACAGAGCCCCTGCTCTGCTTCTGTCCATCTTGTCACCGCTGAGGTCACCTGGGGCTGTTGTGAGGGGCTCGATTGCTGCCGGGAGCAGGTGATGGTTCCTTGGAAAGCTAAAGGCCCCCCTGTCCCCACCGGGAACACCTGAGTTTCCTCCCCCTTAAAACATAAACATGTCGCAGTCTCTGGAGAAAGCTCAGCCTGGGCCTGTCCCGGCTGCTCACTCAGATTTGAGGATTTTCTGACAGTTTGAGCATGAGAAGCAGGGGGTGGGGGTGGGGGAGAGAGAGAGAGAGAGGGGGCTGCACATCACATATCTCTTCCTTAGAAGAGACACGGAGTTGACAGAGCCATCCTTTCATCTCCGTATTAGGGCCTCCAGAGAATTCCTATTTAGGCAGCAATCTTAGGGAAGATGCCATTTGCAGCAGAACACACAAGCACCCACGTGGCAGGCCTGCCACGCGATCTGCAGACGGAGGCCACGCGGAGTGGCTTACGAGCCAGGCGTTTCCGCCCCCTGCAGGCTAATGTCTCCCGGTGGGGACAGCCCTGCGGCTCCTGGCCCGTCGCTGAGCTGTGGTCTCGACTCCCTGTTAAGCTGGGACCAGGACTCATCCCTTAACACCCCAAAGGGGAGGTCCTGGCTGGCGGTGGTGGGACCTGCGGCTTTCCTGAGGGGACCCAGGCACGCCGCACCTCCTGTGGCAGTAGCCGGAGACGCCAGCATTTCCAGTCAGCAATGGACAGACAACCGGATGGAAGATACGTAAGGAGAGGGCTTAACACAATAAACCGACTAACAGGCGCTCTACCCAACAAGCGCACACGCAGTTTTCCCAGGTGCTCATGGGACATTTCCCAGTATCGATTACACAAGTATATTAGGCCACAAATGAAGTTTAAGTATATTTTAAAAGATAAAGCTCATACAATACAATGAGATGAAGTGAGAAATCAATAGCAGAAGTAATATCGGCACACTGACAAGTTTGTGGAAATTAGTCAATCAAAGAAGAAATCATAAGAGATATTAGAAAATTCCTAGAAACAAATGACATACTGAAAGTTATGGGACCTAGCAAAGCAGCATGAAGGGAAATTTATAGCTATAAATGCTTAAATTAAAAACAAGAAAGATCTGAACTCTACAACTTTAGGACACAGAAAAAGAATAAACTGAGTCCAAAGTTAGCAGAAGGAAGAAAACAATCAACATTAGACAAGAGATAAATGAAACAAAAAATAAGAAAAGTGACAGAATATCAATGAACCCAAAGGGTTGGTATTTTGAAAAGATCAACAAAATTGACAATTCTCAATTGTTTAGCTGTCTAAATTAAGATAAAAAAAAAGATGTAAATTATTAAAATCAGAAATAAAAGTGGAAACATTCCTATCTATTCTACAGCAATAAAAAGTCTTATGAGAGACTATGAACAATTACATGCCAACGAATGGGGAACCCTAATAATGTGGACAAAGTCCTAGAAACATGAGACTTACCAGGACTAAGTCACAGAGAAACAGAAAACAGAATCAGTAATCAAAATCTTTCAACAAAAAGCCTTGGACCCGATGTCTTCACCGGTGAATTTTACCAAACATTTAAAAACGACTAGCTATCCCTCTCTAACTTTTCCAAAAAATTGAAGATGAGGGAATATTTTCTAACTCATTCTTTTTTTTTAAAAGATTTTTGACAGAGAGAAACAGAGACAGAGAGAAGGGGAAGGGCCCAGAGCCGTCTCCATAGTTGACATTAGTTTTCCATATAGTTTCATTCCACAGGTGGGCACAGGGCTGCACAGGGCAGGAACTGGGCCGGGAGCCTCCCACATAGGCCCCGGCAGGAACTGAACTGGGGGCACATCCCAGCTCAGCACGTGGGTCCACACGGGCCGGGGCCGGGATTCGATCCTCGGGCCCTGGGGCTGCAAAGCGAGCGCTTAACCCGCTGAGCCCTCCCGGCTTCCCCTCTAACTCATTCTATGAGTCCCGTATTATCCTGAGGTCAAAGCCAGACAAAGACACTACAAAACGTAGAAAATAGCAAACTGGCGGATATAAATTTTACCTTAAATGGATTAAACATTTGAATCCGGATTAAACATTTGAATCCAAATCAAAAGGCTGAATAGGTAAAATCTGTAGAAAATATGACCCAATGTGTGCTGCCTACAGGAGACACTTCAGATCCCAAGACTAATAAAGTGGGGTCTTGGGATGCAGATGGTAGAACGTGCACACAGCCGCTGGTGGAGAACTGGGGTGGCTGCACGGCACCAAAGTCCCCTTCAGTGCGTAAAACTGCTGCTAGAGACAAAGAGCGATCATTTCTATATGCGCTGAAAGAAAGGGTCAAGCCACCAGGAACACAGTGATTATTCACATATTTCCGCTTAGCAGGAGAGCCTCAAATCTACGAGGGACACACAGGACTGAAGTGGTGACGAGGCAATGCCACCATCGCAGGAGACATCAGTGCCCCACTTTCATACTTTCAATAGCAGACGGATCAAGGGGACAGGAGCCCAGGCGGGAAGCAGGAGAGTTTCCCCACCGCAAACCACCCGACCACGCAGAGAGCTACGGAGCATTCCGCCCCGAAGAAGCCAAATCCGTGTTCTTTTTAAGCTCATATTTAATACATTTTAAAGACTTGAAATCACTCATAGAAGGCTCTCTGGCCACAGTGGAGTTAACAAATATTAATAATAAAAAGAAAACTTGGGAAAGTCACAAATACTTGAAAATTAAACTGCGTGCTTCTATGTAACCAGGGGGTCAAAGATGAAAAATTACACGGGAATTAGAAAACTACTTTGAAGAGAAGGAAAACAGAAACACAGGAGGCCAAGTCTCTGGGCTGCAGCTACAGAATTTCTTACCAGACTTAAAAAGAGAAAGATCTTCAATCAATACCTCTCCCTCCACCTTCAGAAAGAACAAGAAGCGGGCAGACTCGTAGAAGGAAGGACGCGTGAAAGATGAGAGTGGAAACACACTGGGTGGAGGACAGAGGAGTAGCAGAGAAGAGCAACCGGCAACAGCAGCACGGGACGAGGACCCTGCGTGTCCTTCAGCCGGAGCGGGTGTGTGCAAGGGACGATGTCCCAGCTCTCAGGACATACCCACAAAGACACGCACGGCAAGGCACTGTGACGAGTCCACAGCCGCGTGCGTGCTTGTGGGACGAGCCATGTGCCGCAGCAGGAATTTTCTCGGCAGAGCTTGTTCAGTTCATAACATACACCATCCACCGAAATGTCAGTCTGTGTTTGAAAAGGGTCCTGGATTAGGCGGTGACATTTCAGCTTCACGCTTGCTACTTAAAAAACAATTAATGACACAAGTCAGAAATGAAGAAATTCTGTGCAAAAAAAAAAAAAAAAAGGAAGAGAATCCTCCAAATAAAAGTAAAGTCTGTGCAATTTTCTGAGCGTTATAGACACCTTTCTATACATCTGTCTATTCCTATAGACAAATCGTACTGGGATCGATCTGAACTGATCTGAGAACTCCCCCCGCTTACCCTATACACCGTTTAAAGATCTATCCGTGTTAACAGACAGCGGCTTGGCTGTAGTTTGAATTGCATGTGGTTCTCCCCTGGAAACAAGGACTGGTTTTGATCCGCTGTCCTGTTGACCGGCTTCCGTCCGTGTCCCCCTGCAATTAAATGACGTGTGTATTCGAAGCACTATTTGGCCACCAGTGCAATTCAGCTGTTGTAATACCCTCTGACCTCACTTGGCTACAACCCTCAGATAGGAGGGTTTTGCTTTTCCTTTTGTTTGTTTTTTTGTCGTGTACTCATTTGTGTGCAATTTACTTTTCATTTCCACAGAGAGGCGCATTTCTGTTTTAATTCAGAGGTGCACCAGGTTGGCACAACAGGAGCGGGACCCCCCGAAAAGCCCCCCTCCCCCATCACACCCACCCATGGGCTCCACTCACGTCTGTTCGTATGTGTACGTGTTTATCCTGAATTTTTAGGCAGTGCAGCGCCGAGATTAACGTTTCCTTTTAGAGAGGAGAAAATAGTCGCCACCGCGGCCCCGGTTGCTACCACTGACCTAGTTGGACACATTAACATGCCCCTCCCAGCTCTCTTTGCGTAAAATGACATTTTCTCAAACATGCAGAGCAGATCCGAGGAGTTGGAACCTGAAACGTCCCCTCTGCCGACCACTTTGTCTCGATTTCGAGCTTCCTGGTGGAGGCGGTTGTCTGTCCAGTCCGGCGTCTCCTGGCTGGACGTGATGTCAGACCTGCCATGTCCCACTGGTCCCATCAGGAGCACGGAGTCACCCAGGCGTCCACAGGACCTGCTGCTCACTCCCACCGCTGTCTCCTCCCCCTTCACTCCTCCCTCCTCCCGGAATGTTCTTTCTAAAGTAAGGTGACCAGATGTTAACATTGGTAAAGCGGGACACCATTGACCGGGGGGGGAGGGGGTTCTTGATTAAAAATTGGGTCTATCTCCCGCCGTTCCCTAGCTTGTCATGCATTCTTTCCAAACATCGGGACTTTTTAAAAATGCCCTGGGACAAATTGTTAAAAATCGGGACTGTCCCGCCCAAAGTGGGACGTCTGGTCACCTTATTCTAAAGAGCTTTGCGGGGTCCCCCCCCACTCAGTTCTCAGCTCCAGCGGTGCCCTTTCTCCTTCCTACCCCCTGCTCCCCTGGGGTTCCCACCCAGGGACCCTCTACTGTGCCCGTGCGTTTATTCCTTTATAGCACTTCCCGTCATCTGGGGCCATCGCGGCCACTTGTTTCTCTGTTGACAGTGTTTCCGCTCCCACCACAGACCCCACGCGTCACGAGGGCCAGGATCCCGTCTCTCTGTTCACTCTTCGTGTCTCCGGTGCCGGAGACAGTCCGGCTGATGCGGGGGAGCCGGAGATAGCTGCTAAATGAGTGGGTGGGTTTCGCGAGGACTCAGTCTCCTCCTCTCTAAACTGGAACTTATCGTCACACGTGTGATGCGGAGTTTTCATGAAAATCACATGAGGCAAAACACGCAAGACTTCCGGAGAGCTCGGTCTACTCACTGCACTGTTACTGGCGTGGCTAAGGGAAGTACGCAGCGAACCGTCACGCACGGTGCCACGAGGAAGGTGACAAAGAGGGACAAGGCATAGTTGGGGCTCAGAGGGGAGAGCCAGAGCCAGAGAGAGAGAGAGAGAAGGTCAGTGAGAGCAGTCCGGGAGGCGGGCCTGAGCTGGAAGGTGGGGGGCGCTGGTGGGGACATGGCAGGATGGGGACGGAAAAGGGGGGAGGTCGGGCGTCACAACTGAGGCGCCCAGAGAAGCCTCATGGGCCAGCCCAGCTGCTCCGCTTGGAGTCAGATGTTCAAACCCACCTCCCGGAAGCTTGCTGGGCGGGAGAGGAGGACGCGCGGCCATGACCCCAGCAGGGCCTGCGCTTTCTCGGCGCCCGAAGCCCCCCGGATGGAGAGAGCGCAGGCAGGTGTGGAGAAGCCACGAGCCAGCTTCTCGGGCAGCGCCCGCTCCCGCAGAGCCCCCTCCTGGAGCGCGGTGGTTGGGAGGCCGCCCGTGGGCGCACCTGCGGGCTCTGCACGTGGGCCGCGCGCAGGTGTGCGCTCCTGATGGCGCGTCGGGCGCTGGGGCCCGGCTGACCGTCCGTCTTCCTTTTGGATGAAAAGGCCTCCTCGCGCGAGGCACGGGGGGGCGGCTGCCCGGCGCCCCCACGCACCCCTCCCCGCCTCCCCGCCAAACCGTGCAGGTGCACGAACGGCGGGGGCTCGCTGGCACGTGTCCAGCACGAAATGTGAGACGGAATCCTCTGCGAGGCCAGCGAGAGATGCCGGGCGGCTCGGGGGGCCAGACGCCGGCAGCTGGAGGCTGTGGAGGGGCGCGGAGGCGGGGGATGCTGGGGGGCCCTCAGCCACCCCTCGGCCCCGGCTTCCTGGTTTTCTGCTGGGTCCGGATGAGCTCACGCTGCGCTCCTGGAATGTGCTGTCATGGCCGGCCGCTCGGGACCCTGCTCTGTGACAGCAGCAGTCGGCTGTCATGCATCTTCCAGGCAGTGACAGAACGGGGGAGAGTGGGGGGCTACAGCTTGGGGGGCCCGGCCGTGAGGCTCCCCTGCACCCGCTCTGCTCGAACCATCTAGGCAGCGACGGGAGGAGAGGCCTGCGACGGCACCATGAAGTGCTGTGGACCAGGGCGTTCTGATGAGGACGCTTTGCAGGGAAGAGAAACATCTGCTGGGGGGACCTGCAAGGGGACCCGTGTCCCAGCCTCGTCGCCCCCGCCTCTCGCCCCTGGCTGCGTCTGGACAGGAAAGGGAAATGTGTTTTCTCTCCCGGTCTCCAAGAAGCCCAGCCGGCCGGAACGTTCTCCGTCCCGGGATGGGGGCCGGCGGGCTTCCCCCCACGCAGCGGTTCTCTCCGGCGCGGAGAGGAATCGGGTGGCGTGCGGACCTCTAAGGTATTATGTCCGAACGGGGAGCAGAAGCCGGGGTTCACGCGTTTTAAGGTGCAACCTGAAACTCCACGTTCTGTGTGTGTGTGTTTAAAGTAGACTTGTTCTTCAGTCCATGCACGTTCTCCCAGTTAAGTCTATTTGGATTAGAGTTTTGGTTAACTTTTGACTACGGAAAATCCCAAATACTCAAAAAGTGGGGCGAACAGTCGCATGGTCCCTGGGTCCCCGTGGTCCACCTTCCACGAGTGTGTTTGAGTCACTTGTAAAGCACTTAATTTCGAAGTTCTCCGTTTGCTGCTGAAATCGGGTCACAGCACGGTCGGCTTGCTGGCCTCGAGACCCGTACGTTTCCCCCACGTCCGAGCACATGCCGTGGCCGGGAGCCCACACCACCCTGCTCTTCCCCACGAGCATCCAAAGTGGAAAACCCAAGGGACAGCGGCCAGGCGTGGAGAACGGGGACCCTGTCGGAGGACAGGAGCAGAGGTGGATGCAGTGGAGGCAGCAGGGCGGTATGGGAGGTAAACGGAGGAAGCAAGAATCCCTCCCAAATATGCCTGGAGATCCGGGATGTACCCTGAAGACGGGCAGCACAGGGGGTGGGGGCTGACCGCGGGGAGCCCCCACCTGACAGAAGCGGCTGGCGGGGCGGAGGCGATGGGGCCACTGGGGGAGCAGGCGGCCGCAGCGTGCGCCCCACTCTGACCTGTGACCGCGAGAAGCAAGGGACAAAGGTCCTGAGTGGCCCATCGGGGCTTCCCTTATGCAAACTAGTGACGAGCCCAAGAACCTTGGGAACATCCTGAAGGTTCCAAATAAGCGATTGATTATTTCAGGATAGTCACCCTGCCACCGTTCAAAGTGATCTGAAAGCCTGTTCTCAGTGATTGGAAAGCGTCCCCACGAGACGGCGTCCAGATAAAGAGCTGGCCGCTCGGAAGCCCGAAGGCTCCCTTTGTGATCTGTGCACGTTCCTGTCTGGGTGTGTGTTTGTTCATAGGAATCAGACAGGAGAGGTAAAGGAAGTGGGATGTCCACACGGCAATGCCGTGTTTCAGGCTTTGGTGGCCTAGTTCCCTTTTATAGCTTCCTGCAGCCTCTGAATAAATCCACACGCTGCACTAACCACACGCCAGTAATGTCAGAGACAGAAACAGCGGGTCTTTTAAGTGACAAGGACTCGCAGATGTTCCTGGAAGACTGAGAGCGGCAGGACACTCAGAGGAGACAGGACACGTGAGCATTCTTGTCACAGGCTGGGCCGGGCCTCCCTGCTCAAAGGCCGAGGCTGGCTTTTGTGAGACTCTTTACCAAATACAGGCACGCGTCCCGCAAGCGCGCCGGCCGTTTTCGGCTGCTGTCAGGGCCGGGGTGCCCGGCCACACGTGGCTGCGCAGGTCCCACGGGGTTTGCGGCCTCCGGCCAAACCCCTCCCTCCCGGAGCACGCTGGGGTGTCTGCCCGCTGCCGGGCCTCGGGTGCGGGGCGCCGGCCTCAGGCCCCGGCAGGCTGGCCTTAGCTCCGGTGCCTGTCCGCTCAGCCTGCGGGGACTTTAGGTGGGGAGCGGTCGTCCCTGCTTCGGGGACAGCCTGTGTCTTCTTGTGTCCCCAGGAAGTTCGGACCACAGGGGAGCGGATTCGGCATCAGAGGAGTCCGTGCCCTGAATTAAGTCCCCTCGGGCCACTTCTAGTGGTGACAGATGGGGGAGGCTGCTACAGGAGACTGAGACCGGGACTCACATTGGCTGCTATGGAGAAAAATCTAATTCAGCTTTATCGTCTTAGAAAGAGCCCAGGAAAATATCATCACAGACTGGAAGTAGGAGTTCTGGGAGGGGACGGGTTTCAGAGGGGTCCTGAGGCAGGTGTGCGCGCGTCCCTTCACCCCCCATCGCAGCCATCTGTCACTGACAGGCAGCCACCGTCTCCCCGTGGCTCTGATCACTGACCGATGGGCTTGAAGGGCCGGGAGGGGTACCGGGCAGTGAGGGGGCTTGAACTGGCTTAATTCCGCTCCAAGGTGGCGACCGTGAAGTGGACACTCGCTGATGTCATTTCTCATCCCTTGGGATCAAAAAGAATCCTCACTGAATGGACCGGAGGGCGAGCGATACTTCAAGCTGCCTTCGGACCGTGCGTGTGCTTCCGAAAGGCGGGTGCACACATGACGGATGCGCCGAGTGCCCGTCGGCGATCGCTGCCCGGAGCCCCGGCCTGCCGTCACGTCACAGAGAGACCCCACGCCGTCCTCAGAGTGCCAAAGCTCGAGGGGAACTGAACACACACGGGGCCTCCCTTCCTCTGCAGCAGGAGTCGTCGCCTTTTCCTGTAAAGGGTCAAGTAGTAAATCGTCCCGTATCCGCACAGCCACCGAGCCTCCTGCCTGTCCCAGATCCGGGGGCCCCGGGTCCCTGGCTGGTGGCTACATGGCTCCGGTCTTGGCCTCTGTCCTCACACTGTCTTCCCCTCCGTGCTCACAGGATCACGGGCAAAGCCCCATGTCACCCCGGACGGTCTCCTCCTCGGAATGTCTCCGGCGTAACGACGCCCTTCACCACGTAGGTCAACGTGGTGTGAGTTCCAGGGCTGAGCAGGTGGCCCCATCCGTTCCTGGGGCTGTCACTCAATCCACCGTGAGAGTGTGAAACCGGGGACAAGAAGGCCGTGGGGTCACAGCGGTCATTGCGAAAGGCCGGAAGCGACCGGAAGGGCTGCCCGGCTGGCCGTGGGAACGCTGGGCTGGCGTTCGCGGTGTCCCCACGTGGCTTCTGCAGAGGTGCGTGGTGACGGGCTGAAAAACGAGTGAGCCCTGGCGTCCCAGGCATGTCCCTGCGGGCAGGACCCGGAAGAGTCTCCCGAAAGCCCCCCGGTCTCTCCACAGGCCCCTCGGACCCCAGCGCTCGCGTGGCTGTGGGCTGCACACGTGTCTCCGGGGCCTGAGCTGGAGAGAGAGGAAAACGATAGCTCTTCCTTCCGAGTGGGGCCGATTTTTGCTTGTGGAAGCACATCTGCTCCCTGCGGCCCGTGGGGCCCCTGAGGCCCACGGGTCACTTTTGGCAGGGACACAGCCGCCCAGCAGAGGGTCGCTGCGCCCTCCCCGGCGCTCATTAGTTGGTGTATCAGAAATTCGCCCGCCCTCTGCAGAAACGAATAGTTCAGCAAAACCCAAGCTCATTTAATTCAAATTTAATTAAAGTTGGAGCGCTTTGGTCCTAATTCCAGAACGCGGCTGCGTGTGACAAAGGAGGAGGTGGCCCGGGCGGGTGGAGACGCCTGGGAATCAAGCCTTTCCTGATGAGGCAGCTGCTGAACATGGAAACCGCTTGTCCAGGGAACAGCGGGGTCACAGTGACCGAGTTAAACACGCGTGTGTGAACGAGAAAGAAAAAGCTGCAAAACAGCGCCAAGAGGCATTGTTGTCGGTCAGGCTGTGACCCAGAGCGCACCTCAGCGACAGTCCCTTCCGCGGGCCGCCGGGCACGGGGCGCGGTCCCCAAGGGGCCCCCAGCCTTGCTGGGTGTGTGCGCTCGGGCCGATGGCTTTTTGTTCATCTTCGATGGGATGGCAACCGTGCAGGTTAGCTAGGGAGCCGGATGGAGGGCCTGGGGTGTGCCACACGGTGTCATTGGTTTCTCTTCTTAGCACATCGTCCGTGGGAGTGTGACGAGCAGCCCGGTGGTCGGCACAGGTGCCGTGACGAGGGGCCGGGGCTCTGAGCGGCTGGGCCCGGGGCTCCCTGTTGCCTGAACACACCCCGCGGGCCCCTCCTTAGGGCCTCACACTCGCTGTTTGCTCTGCTCGGGCCCACGTCCCCTGCTGCTTTCGCAAATCTGTGTTTTGTTGTCATTGTTTTTGTTTTTGGTTTATTTTGTGGACGGGCCTGGCAGGGCCGCGGGTGCAGGTGGCGCTTCGCCGAGGGCGGCGGGGCAGGGTGCACGCTCCTGCCGGCTCGGGCTCAGAGGGGAGCGGGGTCTGGACTGTGCAGGGCGGCCCAGGATGCCTGCGTGTCTGTCCCAGCGCCCGTTCGGTGCGTGTGCGCTGGCCCGCTCCCCGTAGGAGCACCATGAAGAGGGAGCCACCGGGCCAGTTCCCAGAGGACATTCAGGAAGAAGACATCAAATGTAAGAGGTGACAAGGAGTGCTCAGGGGTCGAGAGAACTGGGGAACCGTCTTCACGATCTGTCTTTCCTAAAGGCGACCCAAACGGCGACACGGCAAAGGCCTGAAGCTGAAGCACAGCCTTCTTCTCCTGTGGGTGCTTCACGCGGCACGAGCACACGTCTTCTGAGCTTCCTGGGACCGATGTGGAGACCCGATGGGAGCTGGTGGCCCAGCGCAGCCGAGCCTGCCCCTGTCATCTATTTCCTGGGTAAGTGCGGAGAAACGGTGGCCGAGCTGCCAGCCCGCAGCTACGGCACGCGTGCAATGCCTGTGCGTGATGGATCCTTCCAATAACACCACCGCAAAGTCACCGTCATCAGCTCCTGCTTGGTCCTCATTTCGAAGGTGGCCCCCAGGTCTCCCCAGAGCGCACCCGGCCCACGGTGATAGAATGACTGGCGATGCCAGCTGCCATTTATTATTCCTCTTTGTTCTCCTGGCAGCGTAACCGGTCACATGGAAACGTCAGCTACGGCTGTTGGGAAGCACAGAAAACTGTCCACTGAGCAGAGCGCGGCACCAGCAGTGGGTGCATAGCAGATGGGGCACCCGCCCCTCCTGGCGCTCGGGGGCCTTGTGGGCGGGGGGTGGAGCCCTTCCTGTGGAGCAGCCACCCGCTTCCGATCCCGTGAGGCGCACAACCGGACCCGTGCAGCCCTCAGCTCCTGGCGCAGGACTGCAGCGTGCAAACTCCAGTCTCTCCATCCTCCATCCAGTTCGTCCCCCCTCCGCCCTCACCCCAGCCTTCCTCCCAGGAGCCTCCTGGGCTGGTGGGTTGCACCCACTGGACACGGTTTGCCGTGTGTTTCTTCCCACACCTCCTGTGTTCACGCGTGGCGTCACGTTGATTCATGGGGTGCGGTCACTCCTCGTAACCACACGGAGCCTACGACCGTCTGTGCCACACGTCACTCATCCACGCCTCTCCTGCTGGGCCCTGAGATCCCTTCTGCCATCCAGCTGACGTGGGGCTGGGCGTCCTGGTGCTGTTCTGTGTGGGTGGCCCTGGGAAGTGTGTCCTGCTCTGGAAACAGGCATGGAATGGAGTTCTCGGTCACGAGGGAGGGACATTCTGTGTGTGACAAGGTGCCCGCCCCACCAGAGCGGCAACGATCGTCACTCCTGCCCGCAGTCGATGAGGGTCGTCTGTCGTCTGTCACCCATCACGTGTCTCGGGCACATTGTCCCCGACTGCGTCTGCTGGTTGGGGACAGTGGAGTCTCCTGCCGTTTCCACGCTCCTTTCTGTCCGAGCGCATCTACGTGACGCTCCAGGCCTCACCAGCCAGGAAGTGTTCTTCATCGGAGCGTCTGTTTCTGCCCTTTCTGTTTCCTTATTGACCTCTTCCCTTTTCTTGCTGATTTTCCTCTGTTTTCCTAGCCTTTCCTCTGTACTCTGGATATGAATACTTGGTCCGCGATTTACATGACGAATTTTTTTTTAAATATTTTTATTTATTTTCACAGAGAGAGAGAGAGAGATACAGAGACAGAGAGAGAACTGAACTGGGGGCACTCCCCAGCTCAGCATGTGGGTCCTCACAGGCCGGGGCCGGGATTCGATCCTCGGTCCCCAGGGCTGCAAAGTGAGCGCTTAACCCACTGAGCCCTCCCGGCTTCCCCTACATGATGAATTTTGACATCGATTACTTAGTCATCCAAAGATAAAAACAACTTGCTGGCAAGGCCTGAAGTCAGACACCTGTGTCACACCTCGTGAGTGTGCGGCACGGAACACACGCTCCACACACCTTTCCTTCGGTGAGCAAGCCGAGGGCACGCGGCACTACGTGGAGGAGTGGGGTGGGGTTACAACAGGGCTGTTCTAGCTTGGCCACCACCCGGCCCGGCCATGTGACCCTGAGGTCGCACATGCTGACCTCAGACTTCATGCCAGTCTCGCAGGGGGCTGTGGGCTGGGGACACCATGGAAGTAGATGGACGACATGTAGAAATCCAGAGCAGCTATGCAGCCGGTGGGGTTCTGCCTCTGTTCACCTCTAGCACGAGGTGGGATGGGATCGATACTCAGTATAAAAACCTTGAACTTGAAAAAATTTAGGTAGACGATAGATGACAGGTAGGTAGAGAGATGATAGATAGATGATAGATACAGATAGACAGATAAATGATAGAGCAAATGAGCCTCTCCCTAATCACTCATTTTTGCCTTTCCCTGGGAGAAAGGAAAGTGAACTGAGTGATTAAATCAGAATCAATATTTAATGGCATGTTAATGGGATAAAGGTAGTGTATGGCTTATAATTCCCCTTTGCCTACATGCGCATAATGGCTAAAACCCAGATCTGCATCTGGGTGCATGTGTCTCTGCATGTTAGCCTTCCTTCATACACACTAAATGAACGCGCGTGAAAATGATGATAGCACTTAAAGTGTTGGGATTATAATTCAATTTTATTTCCCCCCCTTTGTTTAACATTTTCCTCCTTTCTCTAGAGTTAATGTGCAATTATGAGCATGATAATGAAAAGATGGAATGCACTGAAATAATATTTATGGAGCATAGAACAACTTAGAAAATGCTGGCAGTGTGTTGATGACAGAAACCTGTTGCAAAGCTGTAAATCCATTCTCATTACGACTGTTAAACCAAACCAAACAAAAACTAGGCTAGAAGGGCAAACGCTGGTCTCCGGCTTCTCTCTTCATTGTTTTTCTTCCACTTTTGTTCTTCCCTCTCTTCTCCTACATCCTTGTCTTGTCCCTTCTTGGTTCTTCTGAAATCTGTTCATTAACCATCTATGACTTCATGCTGCTTAAAACATCATAAAAGCCCAGAACATTTTGAACAGTATTTAATAATATACATATATCTTTCAGGGAATTCTTCATCCTCCCTCTCAAACTCCAGGGTAGTCGGGATATAATAAAGGTAACTTTGGCGACACTGACCAAGCTGGAGGCTTGCTCCTCGTGGCTGAATAACACCCCGCTGCACACGTGTGTACTGCGTGTCTTGCCCCTTCATCCGCTGATGGGTGCGTAGCTGTTTCCGTATCTTGGATATTGTGAATCACGCTGTAATAAACTGGGGAGTGCCCATATCGTTTCAATGCTTTGTTTTCATTCCCTTTGAACTTAAATCCAGAGTGGAGTTGCTGGATGACATGGAAATACAACTTTTACTCGTTTGAGGATCCTCCGTTCTGGTTTCCAGAGTATGTTCACATACATGTTTATGTGTGTGTCCTAATCAGCCTTTGGTGAGCTTTGTGACTAGAAGCCTCTTACTGCTATTACTACGGAGACGCTGCGGCGACCCCCGGCGCTCTTTTCCTTCCTGTGGGCTTCCCCCCTTGCTTGGTGAGTCCCCAGGCAGGAGGAGCCCTGTGGCCTACCTGTCAGTGGGTGTGGCTGTGTGGCCTTGGGGCAGCCCAGGCGCCTGGCCCAGCCTCCCGCTTCCAGCACCTGCAGGCCCCTCGCTGACCCTCGTTCCTGGAACCTGGCAGCATAGCAGGCGTTCTGTTGCCTTCTCCTGGGGTCTTCACACTTCTCTATGCGGTTTGTTTTTTTTTTTGCTGAGAATTGTGGGCATGCTCCTGAAAGTCCACGATGCCGCACCTGCTTCTGGATGCTGGGTGCTCTTCTCTTCTGCTGTGTCATCTACGCATGTCATTTCACCAGCCCGGGGTCCCGGTGCCTCTGGAGAGCTTGGGGTCCGGCTGTGTGGGCATCGCTGTGGGTACCCATGTGCGGATGCACACATTGGTCGAGCACGCGTGTGTGCTGGGCACTGTCAGCTTGGGGGCGGCGCTGTCCTGAGGAAGCTCGCTTTAACGGGAGCTGTCACCTGCATGGGGACACAGAGCCTCAGGGGCAGGGGCAGCCCAGGGCACCTACAGCAGGGGATCTGAGCGCGAGGGGGCCGGCCCCTGGCCTGTAGCTTTGACGTGTGTGGCATGGTTCTGAGTGTGAGATG
>PVKE010005731.1:0-57606 GCA_004027555.1 Craseonycteris thonglongyai
GCCTCCACAGCTGTACATCATCAGTTTTTGACACAGTTTCATTCCACACAGGTGGGCGGGGGCCGCTCAGGGCAGGAACTGGGCTGGGGGCCTCCTGCACGGGAAGCATGCTCCCTTGAGCCAGGGGCTGAACTGAAGGGGCGAGAACTGAACTGGGGGCCTCCCACGTGGGAAACACACCCCAGTTCAGCATATGGGTCCACATGGGCCAGGGTCAGGATTTGATCCTCGGTCCCCAGGGCTGCAAAGCAAGCTCTTAACCCACTGAGCCATCCTGGCTTCCCCTACTAATACATTTCAAGTTTCTATAAACTTAAGCCCTGATTCAAACATCTAAATTTTTTTAAAGATTTATTTTATTGTTTGAGAGAAGGTGAGAGAGAAGGGGGGAGGGCCCAGAGCAGTCTCCATAGTTGTACATTAATAGTTGTGACATGGTTTTGTTACACACAGGTGGATGTGGGGCTGGGTGTAGTGGGGACCCAACTGGGGGCCTCCCGCATGGGAGACAAGAACTCTTGCTACCATCCTGGTGGTTACCAGCTGTGCCACAGTTCAGCACATGGGCTTGTATGGACCAGGGCCAGCATTTGATCCCTAGATCCCATGGTTGCAAGGCAAGTGCTCAACCTGCTGAGTTATCCTAGCATCCCTCAAGCATATAAATTTTGAAGATTACCTAAAAGAAAACCTTCACACTAGAGATAGTTGATTTGACTGTTAATTCTGGGTTAGATGCTCTGTGGTGAAATAATTATAGTTTGCCAAATAAGTCAAACTTGGTTAACCACTAGAACTAACACTCTTCTGTTGTGAAGAATGTATAATGATGGTTATTTTTATTTAGGAGTGGGAGGTGGATGTTAAAAGAGAGTCTTTATCCTTCTACTCCATGTACTTCTGTAATATTTGAATTTTGTTTTTATTTATTTTTTTTATTATTATTATTTTTTATTTTTTTGAACTAAACTGGGGGCCTCACCGCATTCAGGAAGCACACCCCAGTTCAGCATATGGGTCCGCACAGGCTGGGGCCGGGATTCGATCCTCGGTCCCCAGGGCTTCAAAGCGAGTGCTTAACCTGCTGAGCCATCTCGGCTTCCCCAATATTTGAATTTAAAACGTATATTTTTGTAATTTTAGAACAAAGCAAAAGAATTTTGTTAGCTGTAAATTGGAACTGATGCACAGAGAAACAAAGAAGTCGATCTGAATTACCTAATTTTACCTAAATTTGGAAAAGACTGTCTGATATCACCTGATTACCAGGAGACAACTTCTGTTGTAGCTGCCTGGCAGTTGGTTATAAATAATCTGCCAGCAGAAGCCTTTCCCAGGGCGGTGGTGATGGAAGTGGTCTCGCAGGCTGAGCAGGCTTTCCTCACAACACGGGAAGATCAGTGTCCTTCCTTCCCACCGCTCCATTAAACAGACACAGTTCCTCTAGTTTGTGGTGTTTTTAATACTTTTATTTTTCCAAAATTACCCAAGTTATACATCCTCTTTGTTAAAAAAAAAAAAAAGAGAGAGAGATTTTTTTTCAGACAATACAAAAGTCTATAAACCTTATTCTGTTTGGAGTTTGTTTGTGTGTTCTTTCAGATAATTTTATGCTACCACATACACATAGTTTTAATTTCTATTTTTTATTTTTTGAGACATAATTCACATACAATAAAATCACCATGTTAAAGTGTACAGTTCAGTGGGTTTTAATATAGTCACAACATTGTGCAATCATCACCGCTATCTCATTTCAGAACATTTCATCACCTCAAAAAACAGCCCAATACCCATTAGCAGTCACGCTCATTCCTCCACGGCCCCCCATCCTCACAACCACTCAACTACTTTGTGTCTCTATAAGTTTGCCTATTCTAGACATTTTACTTAAATGGACTCATACAATATGTGCCCTTTGGGCTTCATTTCTTTAACTTAGTATGTTTTCAAGGTTTATCCATGTTTTAGCATGTATCAGTACTTTATTCCTTTTTATGGCTAAATGTTATTCCATTGAATGGATATGTTATATTTTGTTTATCCATTCATCATGTGATGGACATTTGAGTTGTTTCAAGTTTTTGGCTAATATGAATAATGCTGGTATGAGCATCTTTGCATAAGTTCTTTTAATAGTTTAATATATTTTAATAGCAAACTTATAGGAACAGCACAGAAGACAGACATTAAAAACATGTACTTCGGGGAAGCTGGGACGGCTCAACGGGTTAAGTGCTCACTTTGCAGCCCTGGAGGACGAGGATCGAATCCCAGCCCCAGCCCAGGTGGACCCATATGCTGAGCTGGGGTGTGCCCCCAGTTCAATTCTTGCCGGGGCCTATGTGGGAGGCTCCATGACCAGTTCCTGCCCTGCGCAGCCCCGCGCCCACCTGTGGAGTGAAACTATATGGAAAACTAATGCTGTCAACTCTGGAGACTGCTCTGGGCCCTTCCCCTTCTCTCTGTTTCTGTCTGTCTGTCTCTGTCAAAAAACAATTAAAATGAATCTTTAAAAACATGTACTTGCATATAGGACAACTCAGAAAAGTATAGCAAAGGGATGGAATCTACCATATGATAAAAATGCTACAAACACCATTTCATTGCCATCAATAAGAAATTTACTTATTTTTTAAAAAAAAAATCTGGGGAAGACGGGATGGCTCAGTGGGTTACGTGCTCACTTTGCAGCCCCGGGGACCGAGGATCGAATCCCGACCCTGGCCCGTGTGGACCCATATGCTGAACTGGGGAGTGCCCCCAGTTAAGTTCTCACTGGGGTGAGACCCCGGCCCAGTTCCTGCCCTGTGCAGCCCCGCCCCCCTGCAGAATGAAACTATGTGGAAAAACCAATGATGTACAACTATGGAGACTGTTCTGGGCCCTCCCCCTTCTCTCTGTCTCTGTCTCTATCTCTCTCTCTCTCTGTCAAAAAAAGAAAATAATAATAAATCTTAAAAAAAAAATCCAAATGCTGGCATTGTCCAGAAAAATTTAAACAGGTTTATTTACAATTGTTATAAAGTTGAACTGCTGAAACTTGTTCACCGAAACATTTTGACTTGCATTAATGCTTTATGTCCCCGCATTTATATTAAACATTCACACAAATGAAAATGCAAAAACTGCCAACACCTGATTTCTGTCCCCTATTTTTCCACTTGTAATTATACACTTAGGTACCTTTTGACCCCATGGAAAAAAAATTACTAACGTTCACAAATACCAGTAACAGGAAGAAGAAAAATGTTTTTTTAAAGAATGAAGTGTTTCCCATCATAGTGGATTCTTGAGCGCATTCCATGCGGCGTGCTTGCTGGATGTCTTCTGGCATCACTGTTACACGGTTGGCATGGGTAGCACACAGGTTGGCATCTGCAGAAAGGCTGACCAGATAGGCCTCCCTTGTCCCCTGCAAAGCACCAGTAGCTGCACTCTGGAAGCGCAGATCTGTTCTGAAGTCCTGAGCAATGTCTCCCACCAGACACTTGAAGGGAAGCTTGCGAATCAGACGTGCAGAGGATCTGATAACGTCTAAGTTCATGAAGTGCCCTGGTACCAGGCCTGTGACGATGAGGTTTCTTCACCCCTTCAGTAGAGGGTACACTCTTGCGAGCATTTTTCGTAGCCAGTTGCTTCCACTGGTGGACTTGCAGGCAGTCTGAATGAGCCATGATATAGAGACCTCCTTATTGACCAGCCTTGTCCTTTGGCTGGAACTCAGCAACCTAGAGGCGATGCTGGTGTTTGAGAGTGAAGGTGGCATGGGGAAGCTGCCATGTGTAAATTTTTGTATAAAGGTATGTTTTTAATTCTTTTGGGTCTATACCTAGGAATTGCTAGGTCATATGGGAATTCTGTGTTTAACTTTTTCTGAGAAACTGTCAAACTGTTTTCCACAGTAGCTGCCCCATTTTACGTCCCCACTGGCAAAGTGCAGGGTTCCAATCTCCCCACATTCTCACCCACACTTGTTTTTCTTTCTTTCTTTCTTTCTTTCTTTCTTTCTTTCTTTCTTTCTTTCTTTCTTTCTTTCTTTCTTTCTTTCTTTCTTTCTTTCTTTCTCTTTCTTCTCTCCTTCCTTCCTTCCTTCTTTGTCTGCCTGTCGGTTTGCTCTTTTTTATTTTAGCCACCTCATGAGTATGAAGTGCTATCTTATTTTGGTTTTGATTTCCATTTCTCTAATGACTAATGGTGCTGAGCATCTTTCTGTGTGCTTGGTGGCCATTTATATATCACCTTTGGAGAAATGTCTGTTCAAATTCTTTGCCCACTTTAAAAATTGGGTTGTTTTTTTTATTGCATTAAAAGAGTTTGTGGGGAAGCCGGGATGGCTCAGTGGGTTAAGTGCTCACTTTGCAGCGCCAGGGACTGAGGATCGAATCCCGGCCCCGGCCCGTGCGGAACCATATGCTGAGCTGGGAGCTCCCCCAGTTCAGTTCTCTCTCTCTCTCTCATTCTCTCTCTCTCTCTCTCTCTCTCTCTCTCTCTCTCTCTGTCAAAAATAAATAAATAAATTAATTAATTAATTAAAAAAAAATAAAATAAAAGAGTTTGTTATACAAGTCCCATATCAGATATATAATTTGCAAATATTTTCTCTCATTCTGTGAGTATTATTTTTAATTTTTAGACTCCAAGTGAGTTTCTACATACACTGTCTGTTTAACAGTGTATACTGGCCACCTTTGAATGTGAAGAGAAAGTTATCCCTCTATGATTTATCTGGCCAGTCCTCTCCTGGGCTTTGAAGGGTCTGAAGTTCATGCGTCAGTGTAAGACTAAGACCCGGCAGCGCTTGGGCCAAAGAAGTCATGTAGTTACTGTGCTGTTTGCTCCTGGATGCTGTGCAAGTGCAGGCACAGGAAGTGCCTCTAACCTGCTTACACTTCCTCTCTGAACTCTTGTGGTTTCACAAGCCCTACAGCACAGCCCTCCTTCACTCCCTTCACGCTGGTGTCATCAGCCCAGCGCCTCTGTGAGAAAGTGCCCCTGCGTTATCATTTCCCTCTTTCACCCTGTCTAGGTTGCCAGCAAATCCCCTCATCCTGAACGGCTCAGGTCCCTCCCGCTGCTGGAGAGATGAACTCCTGCATCATCCTAGCGAGGCTGCTGCTGTCTGGGCCTCTTCTCTTTGGTAGGCCAGGGAGGAGGGGAGGGGGGCACATGTGTCTGGAGCAGGGAAACGGCAAGGCTGTGTGAAAGGAGAGGAAAGGAGGAGCTGCTCTAAGGGTGGGACTGGCCACAGGCCGGGAGGAAGCCAGGAATCCTAGAGGGAGAAGGGGGCAAAGAATGAATGAAAGCCAGAGGTCAGAGTACAGGCAAGGCATGGAGGACAAGACGGGACAAAGATGGCACCAGTGAGTTCGGGGGCAGTGGGAGCCTACAAAAGGCCGATGGTAAATGGGTGCCTAGAACGGGCGTGGGCCTGGGGCTGCCCATGGCACTACCTCTCTGTGCCATCTTAGGCGAGTCCTTTCCCCTTTCTGGGCCTCAGCTTCATCATCTGAACAAATGGTGGGGCCCCATCTCAGACATCCTAGGATGCTGTGAACTAAGCCTGGTGCCTGGAATGAAGCAGGAACAGAAAAGACAGCTTGCGGCTTGCAGATGGCACCTGGGTGGCCTGGGGGTGGGGGTGGAGGTGTCTAATGTTACGGAGGAAACTTAACCATTGTGGGACAGGGAGTGTGAGAGCATTAGATGAGTGAGGAGGCAGCTTCACGGGGATCAGGGGATCTTGAAACTTTGAGCCTGTGGGAGGACGCCTGAGGCTGATTATTTGAGTTCTGGGGAGCCTGGGCCCCAGGCCCAAAAGAGAAGTGGGTGTGAGGAGATGCACCCCGCCTTGGGGCCTCCCCACCTTCTCAGGGGTGCCTTCCATCTGCTCTTTTCTCACGGCCTCCGCCCTCTCATCCTTCCTTTTTCACGAAGACAAGTGGGAAGTTGTGCCCTTCCTAGGCCCTGGGTCTGCGTCTATATTTCTGAGACAAGGCCCTCAAGGGGAAGCCCAAGGAGCCAGTTTCCAGATCCAGCTCGAGTGGGTGGCTGAGTCAGGAAGGGAGCTGTGGCCCTTTGGGGTCAGAC
Organism: Craseonycteris thonglongyai; assembly: GCA_004027555.1. NCBI lineage: Eukaryota > Metazoa > Chordata > Mammalia > Chiroptera > Craseonycteridae > Craseonycteris > Craseonycteris thonglongyai. The sequence goes on from PVKE010005731.1 coordinate 6,091, forward strand.
CCCAACGCACATGGGCAGAAGCCAATCAGTGCCACACGACTCTGGGGCCTGGTGGGGTCCCTGCTGAAAGTGACTGATACACTCTTTTCTCCCGCAGCCCCAGCCTTGAGCTACAACCTGGACGTGCAGCACGTGCGAAACTTGTCCTTCCCAGGTGCCGGGAGGCATTTTGGGTACCGTGTCCTGCAGGTTGGAAACGAGTAAGCTGCCGCCCCCTGTCCTCCCTGCCCTGCAGACACTGGGGTGCCGCCACCTGCCCTGGGGCTGGCCAGTCAGTGAAATCAGCAGGTCACCAAGGAGGCCGTCGTGGGATTTCTCAGAAACAGGAGCAAGGCCATCAGAGGAGGATGAGGATCTCCCACCTGTTGAAGCACCCCATAAGTGCCTACTAGACAGGGAGATATACCACAGCCCCTGAAACACTTGACAACACTTCCTGGGTTCCCGAGTCTCTCTCTGACTAAACAGTGAGCCCCTTTAAGGCAGGAATTTAGTTTGGGTTTTATTCCTCATCCCTAGTACATATCCCAGCCTTACCATAGTAACTATGCCATAAACGTCTTTTGAATTGGTGACTGATGGAATGATCTTAAAACATTCTGCCCTATTCTCTGGACCTCTGTTTTTAGAATTCTGGCTTACTGGATTATTTATCTGAGAATCAATAGCAAAGAAAGAGGTGGGGACCTGAAGGAATGGGTGCATTGCTTTGAGATAACTTGTGGGGGGACGGAACCCCACTTAACAGGTAGGAGAGGTGGGTAAAGACCTGGGCAACTCCATCTCACAGGTGAGATTTCTCATTAGGGTTGTCGTGGGAGCTCCGGGTGAGGGCAACAGCACAGGAAACCTCTATCAGTGCCAGCCAGACACCGGACGCTGCCTGCCCGTGAATCTGAGTGGTGAGTCATTGGTGAGGGAGCAGGGAATTCAGGGATGGCCTCACCACACCTGGATTGCCTGAAGTCCTCCAGACCAATCTTTTGGTGCCTACAGGTTCCAATTACACCTCTAAGTACTTGGGAATGACCTTGGCGACAGACCCCACAAGTGGAAGCCTTTTGGTAAGAATTTTACATAGTGTGATATCGGAGCCGGCAAAGCTCAAAGCGTTAGGAAAGAGTTTGAAAAGGAGGAAGAAAAAAATAGATTAAAGATCCTATAGAAGATGAAAGGCGTTGGAGAGATTCAGATTTAATCCGTGTTTATTGAGAACAAAGTGTGAGCCACCTGTTTTCAAGACTTTACCTACCTCAGTTTCCCCACCCCCAAGTATTACCTAGGTAAAGGGTGTCCCAAAATTCATGCAAGAAGTAATTTTGTACGAAAATTGCGGATCTTGCGTGAATTTTGGGACACCATTTATAAAAATTGATATACAAGATGATTTTTGGTGGTATGTAAACTTAATGTTTTCATAGTGATATCTTTTTAAATGGATCATTAGAAAAACATACAACAAGCACATTAAATTCATGATTTCTTGAATTGCATTGCTTAGGATGAGGCTAAAATTTTTTAAAAAGTAAACTTAGGAGATGCCAGGATAGCTCAACAGGTTGAATGCTTGCCTTACAACCTAGAGGTCTGGGGATGGAATCCCAGCCCTGGCCCGTACAAACCCATATGCTGACCTGGCTTCCGCCTCCCATGGGGGAGGCCCCCAGTGTGCTTCCTGCCCCACATGGATGATATACCCATATGGCAGAAATTATGAGGCTGCACACAATGCCTAATGTTTGGGAAACACTGCTTTATCTCTTTTAAACTTCAAAGACACTCAGGTATACACATTTTACATGTGAGGAAACAGAGCTAAAGGGATTAAGAGACGTGGCCAAGGCCACATGGTTTTAAAGAGGTAGAGCCAGGATTTGAATCAAATTCCCATTTGATTCCAAGTCCAGAGCTCTTTACAATTCATCTCAGCTGCATCCTTCTGACACAACTAAGTGAGAAATAGAAGACTGAGTGAAATATTGACTCAGTATTTAATTAGAGCTTGTTTACTTAGCTACTATTACATGCCAGGCATTATGCTAGCTTCAGATGAGGGAAGGATGTTGCAAAGATGACCATGACATGAACTCTGACTTTCAAGACATTGCAGTCATAAATGAAATAGTCATAAATGAGAGAAACATCATTGTGTATTCTAGGCACAGTGAGTAATTTGAGTTGGCTTAAACTCAGAATGTTTGATTGGGAATGGAAGGTGGGAGACCTGGAGTTGTGCGATAGGACCCACTGTAAACCATATGATCGCCAAACTGAAGAGTTTCGGTTTTATCCTCTAGGCAGCGAGCATCCCTTAGCGTAGCGCATCGGTAGTGTGCCTGGAGAGACTGACAGAAGAGACCAGTTGGAAGTAGGGAGTGAGGTCTGGAGATGATAATGCTAAAGGTTGTTTTTTTCCTTTTTTTTTTTTTTTTTAAAGTTTATTTATTTTATTAATTTTTTGACAGAGAGAGAGAGATATACAGAGACAGAGACAGAGAGAGAACTGAACTGGGGGAGCTCCCAGTTCAGCATATGGTTCCGCACGGGCCGGGGCCGGGATTCGATCCTCGGTCCCCGGCGCTGCAAAGTGAGCGCTTAACCCACTGAGCCATCCCGGCTTCCCCAGTTTTTTTTTGTTGTTGTTTTTTTTCCTTTTTAAAGGTTTATTTTTATTGTTTAAGAGAAAGTGAAACAGAGAGAGAGAAGAGGGTAGGGCCCAAAGCAGTCTCCATAGTTGTACATCAATAGTTGTGACATGGTTTCATTCCACAGGGGGATGTGGGGCCATGCGGGGCGGGAACTGAACCAGGGGCCTCCCGCATGGGAGGCAGAACCTTCGCTGAGGAGCCATCTTGGCGGTTACCAGTTGCACCACAGTTCAGCATGTGGGTCTGCATGAGCTAGGGCCAGGAATCCGGCGATTGTGAGGCAGTCAACCGCTGAGCTACCCTGCAGCCCCTTGCAACCTTTTTACCTTTGCTTCCTTCAGGCCTGTGACCCTGGGCTGTCTCGGACATGTGACCAGAATATTTATCTAAGTGGCCTGTGTTACCTCTTCCACCAGAATCTGAAGGGTCCTGTGCTGCAAGAGCGCCCTGGTTTTCAGGGTAAGGAACCTGGGGGTTCAGTGCATAAGAATGCCTCCAAGTGACTGCTCACACATGGGGACTGGCATGGGCAGGCCAACCACCAGAGACCCTTTACCAAGTCCCTTTGTGTCTGACCCCTGCAGAATGTCTAAAGGGCAACGTAGACCTGGTGTTTCTGTTTGATGGCTCAAATAGCTTGCATCCAGATGAATTTCAGAAAATTCTGCAGTTCATGAAGGATGTGATGAAGAAACTTAGCAACTCTTCCTACCAGGTAAATGTATTAGTTATGATTCCTGGTTGCAGGCAATAGACGCCTACCCGAACTAGCCTAAGGCATAAGAGGACAATTTAGGATGAGGTGTCTCCAGGATCTAGGCCATGACTATATAACTGGAACTCAGGAAGGGACAAGAACCAGGGAATGGAAAGCTTCTGGGATTTTCTCTGGTTCTCATTTCTGTTTCTTTTTGGCTTTTGATTCCCTCTTATTTATTTATTTATTTTTCTCTCTCTGCAAAATGGCTCCCTCAGATTCTTTGGATCACATGGGCCTGTGGAAAGCTCCTAAATTCACATGTTAAAGTTTCAGGAGGGTTTTTTTTTTCTTTTCTTCCAATCAACCAACCCCTCCCACTAAAAAGTCCAAATTGTCAGACAAGAAATTCTGACTGGCCTAGCCTTAGCCAGGTGGCCATCTTTGGCCCAGCCAACTGCAGGGTCACTCAGCAGTACGGCTTCTGGGAACCATCCCTATTGGTGAGGTAGGCTGACCCAGAGAACAGGAGCTCAGCAGACAGCACCAAATCAGGGAGGGAGCAGAGATTTATTTAATTTTATTTCTGTGTTTGTTTATTTTCAAAAGAATGATTTGAGGCAGGGACGTGGAGTTGGGTTACCCAGGTCCTGGGTAACAAGTAGAGATTGTAGCAAAAAAGTGAGAGGGGATATATAACATTTCGCTTCTTCCTGCTTTTTCTAGTTCGCTGCTGTTCAGTTTTCCACAACCTACAAAACAGAATTTGATTTCTCGGATTATGTTAAGCTGAAGAACCCTGATGTTCTACTGGCCAAAGTAAAACACATGAATGAGTTGACCAACACCTTTGGTGCCATCAAATATGTCGCGTGAGTCCCCTTTTGCAGGAGAGAGCCTATCCATCCGTTGTTCTGTGCACCCTAGCTTCTTCAAGTTGGTGTGTAGAACTCAGCAGGTGGGTTCAGCAAGGGGCAGGTTATTGGAAGAATTCAAGCAGAGCAATTTTAGTACAGGTTCTGGATTGTAAGTAACAGAAATTAATTTTATACTAACTAAATCTAAAAGGGCAGTTCTTGGGAGGTTACAGGGACAGCACCTGAGCCTCAGGGACAGGGAGTATTGCCCAGCCTCATAAGGAACTAGAACTAGGACTTGGAAAATGATCATGAACCACGGCAGCCACAGTGGAACCATCTTATATGGGGATCAGCTTTGAAGTCAGTGTATGAACAGAAACCTCAAATAGTCAGAATTATCCTTGATCAATTCCTTGAATTACTTATAATAGCCAGTATATTCAAGTCCCACACTAGAAACTAGAATATCTTAATTTCCTAAATTTACTACAGAAAGTTTCCCTCCAGAGTTGGATCAGGTTGCTATGTTTAAATTGAGGCCTCGATGGATTGTTTTGAAAAATATTGTATACTTGAAAAAATACATATCTCTAAACACTAGACTGGCCATAAAGACTGAGACCAACCTGAGGAATAAGAGAATTATTAATATGTCTCCCATCTCATGCTCCCCCTGGATATACACTCAAGTTGAGTAAAACAGCAGGCAGGATCTCTATTACACTTTTTCTCGTTTTCATTTCTTTGCCAAACATGCACTGTTGAATTTGCATAAGTGTAACACATGTGTGATGCATCTCAAGGCTCTGCACGTGTGCTTTCCAGCTCTTCTGGGGCTCCTTCTTCTCTCTCTGTAGACAGCTTTGGTAAGTACATAGTCACGCCAGGTCCACTGAAAACAAAGGCCACCTCAGTTTCTCAACATGAATTCCAGCCTCCAGGAGAGAAAACGATTGGCCAATCCTGGGTTAGGTGTCCACGGGTCCTCCCAGCGGTGGCCTTGGTCTACTTTATGATGTGTTGTAGAATCACATGGCACAAACATGGACTCTGGGGTCCCATCTCCATGGGAGGGGCCCGTTCTTAGAAAAAGGGGTCACCACAGGATGGGAAGACACCCCCAAAAGGTGTCGACTATGAAAGCGGAAAGGAGTATATATACGTCTGGACCGTGTAGCTGTGTGCCAGGCACTGTTCCAGGTCAGGAGTTGGCAGATTTTTTCTGGAAAGAGCCAGATAGGAAATATTTAGGTTTTGGGGGCCACATATGGTATCTGTTGCGTATTCTTTTTAAAGATTTATTTTTATTGTTTTTGAGAGACAGAGAGACAAAGAGAAGGGAGAGGGCCCAGAACAGTCTCCATGGTTGTACATCATTGGTTTTTCCACATAGTTTCATTCCACAGGTGGGCGCGGGGCTGCACAGGGCACGAACTGGGCCGGGGTCTCGCCCCGGTGAGAACTGAACTGGGGGCACTCCCCAGTTCAGCATATGGGTCCACTCGGGCAGGGGCCAGGATTCGATCCTCGGTCCCTGGGGCTGCAAAGTGAGCTCTTAACCCACTGAGCCATCCCGACTTCCCTGTTGCGTATTCTTCTTGTTTGTTTTGTAACCCTTTAAAATAAAAAATATTAAAACCATTTTTAGCTCATGGACCATACAAAAACAAGCTGTGGGCTGGCTTTGGCCTGCAGGTGGTTGGTTGTTTGCCATTGTTCTAGGTGCTGAGACAATAGCAGTGGAGGGAACAAAGAAAAATATCTGCCCTCTTGGAGTTTAACAATCTAGTAGAGGAGAGAAATGCAATAAACAGGATAAATAAGTCAATTAGTCAATACAGTAAAAGATGTAAGTTTGATATATTATAGAAAAGTAAAGCAATATTCAGTAGGAAAATTGGGAAAGACTACATTTGAGCAAACACTTGTTGGAGGTGAGGAAGTGAGCCGTGTAGAAACCTGGGGGAAGACCATTCCAAGCAGGGGTATTATCTAAGGCCCTGAGAACATGCACATTTTTGGACCGTTCCAAGAAGGGCCAGGCTAGCAATGTGGCTGGAGAGGAGGGGAGAAGTGGAAGTAGTAGGAGATGGGGTCAGAGAGATTGAGTCTGGATGACTTGGAGGCCATAGTGAGGACTTTGGATTTTCTTCTGAGTAAGATGAGACACCATTGGAGGTTTTGAGCAGAGGAGTAATAATCTGATTATGTTTTTAAAAGGACCCCTTGGGCCACAGAGTTGATATTAGACTGTGGAGGGGGCAGCAATGGAAGCAGGGAGGTCAGTTAGGAAGTTATTGAAAATTCCAGATGAGAGATGACCATGGTTTACACCAGGGTGGAAATCCATGAACAGGACCAATAATAGGTCACGTCCATGTGGATGGAGGTTGTGAAAATATTTTGTATCCAAGATAGAACTAGAGGTCTTGACAGTGGGGTGTTTTGGCCCTGCCCATCAGAGCTATGTCTTTGGCAGCTTCCACGCAGCTTTCCTGCCCTCCTGTATCTTTCTTCCACCTCCCACAGTGGCCTCTTTGTGTGCCTTTCAGCTTCTGCTCCCAGGCAGATCATGTCATAGTCAGGGGCTGTGGTTTGACTGCTCTGGATTCATTGTCTCTCTCTGGTTAGCTAGTGGGCAGGGAGGGAAGGATCAGATGGTTTAAATAGAGCTGTTGTCCCAACAAAAGCTGTGGGTAACTTGTTTTGCTTCAGAAGGAGGCTGTGGACAGGGCAGGAATTTGGAGCCTTGGCCTATTCAATAGTCAGTCCTCTTCCTTCTTTTATTTCACATGCACTGAGCACTTACTCTGTGTCAGGATTCAGAGATATAGCAGCAAAACAAAGAAAGTCTTTTCCTTGAAGAACTCATGGATCGACACAGAATTAAGTTACTTCAATTCCGTAGGAGATTTGCTGTAGTGACTATCTGCAGGAAGCCTGGGGGGCGGTAGGGGTGGCAGAGGAGGTGCTATGTGAGCTTGCTCTGGATAAGTGGCTTTCCATTTTCTGTGGCCATGGAACCCATTTCTTCCACCACTGAAATCACACCTAAATCACCAGCGTATCTGATGAAAGGAGAGTTGCTATGTAGCTGAAATGGAGGGTAGTAAGCTCAGTCTCCCCTCACAAAGCTCCCCCTTACCACCCATGGAGTCTGGGACAACCTCCTGACTGCCCAGAATTCAGGTGGAGACCCTGGTCTCGGAGAAGCGTGGCTGCAAGCACAGGTAGGAGGTTCCTGAGGAACTTGGAAGGCTGGGAATAGCTGCCCAGGGAATGTGAGAGGGTTTTTGCATCATCAGCAGGAAAATGACCTAATGAGAGGGGCGAGGGGGTAAGGGAGACCTCATATAATTTGGGGGAGTCTCTCACATTTTCCTTTCTTGGACACAGGACCACAGTATTTCAGCAAGACCTGGGGGCCCGGCCAGATGCTACCAGAGTGCTTATAATCATTACTGATGGGGAAGCCACTGACCGTGGCAACATTGATGTGGCCAAAGACATCATCCGCTATATCATTGGGGTATGGGCCCCAGGCTCCAGACTTTTAGCTACTTTCTGCACCTCATCTTCCCTCTCCTATTTCTGAACACCACTTCCCTTTCTCTTTGGGGCCATGGTCTTGTGAAAATAGCAGAAAACTAGTGTGTGAATTTGGGAATGTCAGCCCTCCATTTTTTTTTTCCCCCTCACAGATTGGAAAGCAATTTAAGACCGAGGAAAGTCAGAAGAAACTCCATGAATTTGCCTCAAAACCCGTGGAAGATTATGTAAAGATTTTGGACACTTTTGAGAAGCTTAAAGATTTATTCACTGAGCTGCAAAAGAAGATCTATGTCATTGAGGGTGAGTGCACACCTTAGAGAGCGTTCGGGAGGTCATACACGGAAACTCATCTGGGACAATAGGTTAGAGACCCACTAAATAATAGTAAGGAGCACTTACTCAGTATCTGATACTGTGCTAAGAGCTCTCCCGAAAAAGACCCTGGGTAGGAATTTAGGAAAGGGTGATTTAGGAGTGCTCTATTCTCTTGGAACTTGTTTTCCCCTGGAGGCTTAGCTTGGTCCAGGATGAGGCCCAGAACTGACTTCTATCTTGTGTCCGCTGAGCCCTATAGAATGAATTTAATTCCTTCCTCCCGCATTAAGCCTCCTCATTTTCACTGGACATAGGACTCAAATTACTTCAGGTGGGTAGAGGCCATTTGCAAGGAGCCCACAGACTCTCTTTCTTGGTCCAGAATAAGAAAAGGTTTTGACTGGAGTCACCAGATAGAGGAGAGCTGGCTAAGGGACGGTATTTCCCCAGGAAGTCTAGTCTGCTGGAAGGTACACAGTTCCCACAGGGAAGGCCCCTTTGCTAGGATGCAACCTTGGTGCTCAGTTCAGCACTTTGGTCGGTATCTGGCTGGGCCCCCAGGTCGTGCTGGAATATTTTGGTTTTGTATCTAGGAAGGGGGAATGTGAGAGTTCAAAAAGCAGTGTGGGGGATGCCAGGATAGCTCAACAGATTGATGCTTGTCTTTCAACCATGAGGTCCGGGGATCGAATCCCTGCTTGTGCAAACCCATATGCTGACCTGCGGCACTGGTTCTTGCCTCCCATGTGGGAGGCCCAAGTTCAGTTTCTGCCCTGCGCGGCCCCACACCCACCTGTGTGGAATGAAACTATGTCACAACTAATGATGTACAACTGTGGAGACTGCTCTGGACCATTCCCCCTTCTCTCTCTCTCTCTCTTTCTCTCCCCACCCCTCCCCTCTCTCTTCCCCTCTCTCACCTTTTCTCAAACAACAAAAATAAACCTTAAAAAAAAAGAAAAAAGAAAAGAAGCAGTGTGGTGTATATTGTGGAACCAGGCAGACCTGCTCAAGAATCCGCTCTGCCTGTGCTGTGACCGCAGCCAAGTCATGTTCTCTCTCTGAGTCTCATTGCTCTCTGTTAAATAGGATAATAACACCAGCCTCACAGTGTTGTAAGGTTTAACTGCTGTATTAGTTTCCTAGGGCTGATACAACAAAGTACCAAAAACCAGGTGGCTTAAAGCAATACAACTGTATTGTCTTGCAGCTCTGGAGTCTAGAAGTGAGAAGTCAAGGGCGCAGGGCCATACTCACTGTGATGGTCCTAGAAGAGAGATTTTCCTTTCCTCTTCTAGCTTCTGCTGTTTGCTAGCAATCCTTGGAGTTCCTTGACGTGTAGTACATTGCTCCAGTCACATGGCTGCCTTCTCCATGTGTGTCTTCACATCATTTTCTCTCTGTGCACAGCTGTCTCTGTGTCCAAATTTCCCATTAGATAAGGACATCAGTCACATTGGATTGGGACTCACCCTAATGACCTCATTTTAATTTGATTACTTCTTTTTCTTTTTTAGATTTTTAAAATTGTTTTTGACAGAGAGAGAGAGATACAGAGATAGAGAGAAGGGGGAGGGCCCAGAACAGTCTCCATAGTTGCACATCATTGGTTTTTCCACAGTTTCGTTCCACAGATGGGCGCAGGACTGCACAGGCCAGGAACTGGGCTGGGGTCTCACCCCATTGAGACCTGAACTGGGGGCATTCCCCAGTTCAGCATATGGGTCCACACGGGCCAGGCCGGGAGTCGATCCTTGTTTCCCAGGGCTGCAAAGTGAGCGCTTAACCCTCTGAGCCATCCCGGCTTCCCCTGATTGATTCTTAAAGACCCTATTTCCAAATAAGAACACATTTTAAAGTACTAGCAGTTAGCATTTCAGCATACCTATTTTCAGGAACACAATTCAGCCCTTAGCAACTGCTTTGCAAAGTGCTTAGTAACTTGTAGGCTGTCTCTAAATTACAGCTCGTATTATCTGTACCCCTTATCCTCTCTCCTGCCCTTACCTATCCTTCAGATCTTAGTTTAGATATCACTTCCTCTGATAAATTCTCACTGATCCCCAAGTCTGGGTTTGGTGTTTCTTCCCATGTGCTGGGGTAACTGCTGTATGTTCCCGATCATAGCCCTCTGGCATACATTGTACCCTAATTGTCTATTTAATGTCTGTTTCCCCACACTAAACTGTGAGATGTATCAGGCAAGCACTGTGTCTGCTTTTTCACCATTGTATCCCTGGCACGGGGTATACAAAGCAGCAAATGAACAAACATTCATAATAATGACTGTTTCTTGAAAGCTTACATGGAACAGGAATTTGTCTATATTATTTAATGAATTTCTCTCAGCATCCTTGCAGGTCTGGTGATATGTTCATTTTGCTTCATGCTTGGAACAACCATGTACCAGACTCTGAGAGTTAGACAGCAGGGATGTTGCCAATGTAGAGCTCATATTCAAGATGGATAAAGACGGTAAACCAACAGTCAAGATAATCAAAGATTGTGATAACCGCTTTAAAGAAAATGAATAAATTGGTGAGACAGACTTAATACTTTAGATAGACTTTTCAAGGAAGATGACTTTTTTTAAGATTTATTTTTATTTTATTGTTTGAGAGAAGATGAGAGAGAAAGAGTGGAGCAGGGAGGGCCCAGAGCAGTCTCCATAGCTGTACATCATTAGTTTTTGACATACCCGTAGTTTCATTCCACACAGGTGAAAGTGGGGCCGCACAGGGTGGGAACTGAACTGGGGGCCTCATGCATGGGAGGTGAGAATCTTTGCCACCATCCAGCGGTTACCAGTTGCACCACAGTTTAGCATGTGGGTTTGCACAGGCAGGCGCCAGGATTTGATCCCCGGACCTCGAGGAGTTATCCCAGCATCCCCAAGGTGCCTTTTTTTTTTTTTTAGTTGAGGTAAAAATCTCTGAGATGACTTTTGAGCTAAGACATGAAAGATGAGAATAAAACAATTATGTGAGGAATGTGGGCAAAGACCATTCTAGTCAGAGAGAAGAGCAAGTGCAAAGGCCCAGAGACAAGGAAGGACTTGGTATGTTGGAGGAATAGAAAGGAAGGTCAGCGATAGGAGCGTGGTGAGTAAGGGAAAGGGGCAGTTGGAGAGATAGGCAAAGACATCCAAGGCCCTCATAGAACTTTGAAATTTGGTCTAAAGAGCAATGGAAAGTAATGAAAGGTTTTGAAGAAAGGGAAAGATGTGGTCTGATATGCATTTTTTAAAAAGATTTTCTCCAAGGAAAAAAAAGGCATGGAAAGAAAAATGGAGCCAGAGACCAAATTAGTAAATTACTGCATTAGTCAGGGAAGAGATGTGTTCTGAAGGTAGAATCATCATGATTTGGGGATGTGTGGGAGATGGAATGGGGGAAAAAGAAGGATGAAAGTTTTTTCCTGAGTAGGATGCCATCCATTGAGGTGGGGAAGTTGGAGTGGGAACAGAAATCAAGGGCTGCATCTTAGACAGGCTGATTGGAATCACTGGATACCCACATCGTGGCTCATGGAGTGTCAATGAGCAGAAGTCACTTCCCAGTCTGTCTGACGCTAAAGTTCATGCTCGTCCTACCTTGCACATGCTGCACTCTCTCGGCCCTTTTACGAATGCCACTATTTTTACATTGTCCTCTACCTTGTTCCCCAGGCACAAGCAAGCAGGACCTGACATCATTCAACATGGAGCTGTCCTCCAGTGGGATCAGTGCGGACCTCAGCAGGGTGAGTGGTGGGCCAGCAGCCATGGGCCAGGGCACGCTGTGGCAGCGCAGCTGATTCGCTTGTCTCCCCCCCCTCCCCCCACTCCCCGGGCAGGACCGTGGTGTCGTTGGGGCAGTTGGAGCCAAGGACTGGGCTGGGGGCCTTCTAGACCTGAAGGGGGCAGACCTGCAGGATGTATTTATTGGGAATGTGCCAGTGCTGCCAGAAATGAGAGCAGGATATTTGGGTGAGTAGTTCTCTTTCACGCTGGGTTCTTTTGGTTTTAGGAGCCAGGTAGTCATTCAGACTGACTTTCAAACAAATAAATGAAAGCAATTAAACAACCAGCATGAACAAACTCAGAGGTTAAATACGATTATAGCATTCTTAACTTTTCCCTTAGCAACCCTCACTTGTGTGTTAGTCATATTTTTATTTTCTGTATTTTATGAGGCCTTGATCTCTTGAGGCTCTTTGCTAATCCTGGGGAGACTGCTCTACCTAGGGCCAGCTCATTCCTACTGAGCATAAACAGCTTACCTATGAGTAGGCCTTCCATATGCTAACCAGCCAATCCAGAATCCATATCCGCTCTTGTTCCTTTTGTCTAGCTTTCACACACCAAGCCAATATTCCCCCTGACCCAAATCACCCCAGGGCCAGGTACTAGACAACTAAAGACCACCCCTGTAGCTCAGAGCCTGACATTATTCAGACTAACCAATGTTTTGTTTTGTTTTTAAGATTTATTTTTATTGTTTTTGACAGAGAGAGAAAGAGAGAGAGATACAGAGACAGAGAGAATGGGGAGGGCCCAGAACAGTCTCCATAGTTGCACATCATTGGTTTTTCCACATAGTTTCATTCCACAGGTGGGCTTGGGGCTGCACAGGGCAGGAACTGGGCCAGGGTCTCCCCCCGGTGAGAACCGAACTGGGGGCACTCCCCAGTTCAGCATATGGGTCTGCACGGCTGGGTCTGGATTCGATCCTTGGTCCCTGGGGCTGCAAAGTGAGCGCGTAACCCACTGAGCCATCCTGGCTTCCCCAGACTATCCAATCTTGAGCTTGCTCAAGCTTGCCTACCCTGCCTCACATTCCTTCCCTCAGCAACTGCAAGGTTCTGGGCCATACTCGTTCCTCACTCTGCCTCCTTGATGACCCTGGCATGTCCCCCTTGCAGCCCTGCATGGCTTACCTTCCTCCTGCTTTGGGGAGCTGTGAGTAATAAGCTTCTGTCAATGGCAGGGATCTCTCTGTGTTGTCACTTTGCCATACCTCTCAATTAAGTCCTGGGTACCTTTTTTTATTTATTTATTTTTAAAGATTTATTTTTATTGTTTTTTGACAGAGATATGTATGTGTGTATATATATACACAGAAACAGAGACAGAGAGAAGGGGGAGGGCCCAGAACAGTCTCCATAGTTGCACATCATTGGTTTTTCCACATGGTTTTATTCCACAGGTGGGAGCGGGGCTGCACAGGGCAGGAACTGGGCCAGAGTCTCACCCCAGTGAGAACTGAACTGGGGACACTCCCCAGTTCTGCATGTGGGTCCACACGGGCTGGGGCTAGGATTTGATCCTTGGTCCCCGGGGCTGCAAAGTGAGCGCTTAACCCACTGAGGCATCTGGCTTCCCCTTTATTTACTTTTATTGTTAAATTTTTGGGGGAGACATTGATTGATATCAACTACATTGTTTCCAGGTGTACAATTATACATGACATTGTCTGTACATCGCATTATGTGCTCACCACCCAGAATTAGCTCACTTTCCATCACCGTGTGTTTGATTCCCCCTCCCTACTCCCCCCCACCATCTTTCCCACCCACCTTCCCCTCCTTCCCCTCAAGTAACCACTAAACTATTGACTGTGTCCATGAGTCTTTGTTCCTTTCTGTTTTATATTCCACCTATAAGTGAGGTCACGTGTTTCTTGATTCTTTTAGTCTGATTTATTTCGCTTAATAAGATGTTTTCAAGGTTCGTCCATGTTGTCACAAATGGCTGTATTTCATCTTTTCTTATTGCTGAGAAGTATTCCATTGTGTAAATGTACCACAACTTCTTTATCCAGTCATCTATCAGAGGACACTGGTTGATTCCACAACTTGGCCCCTATGAACAATGCTGCGGTGAACATTGGGGTTCATATATCTTTGCGGATTAAAGTTTTCTCAAGTTTTTTTGGGTAGATACCCAGGAGAGGAATTGCTGGGTCATATGGCAATTCCATTCCTAGTTTTTTGAGGAATCTTCACACTGCCTTCCATAGTGGTTGTACCAATTTACATTCCCACCAGCAGTGTGTGAGGGTTCCTTTTTGTCCACAGCCTCTCCAGCACTTGTTATCCCTTGTCTTGTTGAATATAGCCATTCTAACAGGTGTGAGGTGGTATCTCATTGTGGTTTTAATTTGCATTTCCCTAATTGCTAGTGATGTTGAGCTTTTTTTTTTGTATATCTGTTGGCTGTTTGTATGTCTTCAGGAGTGAAGTGTCTGTTTAGGTCTTCTGCCCATTTTTTAAATAGATCGTTTGTTTTTTTGTTGTTGAGTTGTATGAGTTCTTTATATATTTTAGATATTAGCTCCTTATCAGAGGCATTATTTGCAAATATTTCCTCCCATTTGGTTGGTTTCTTTTTTACTTTGTTGACGGTGTCCTTTGCTGTATAGAAGCTTTTTAGTTCGATATAGTCCCATTCATTTATTTTTGCTTTTCCTTCTCTTGCCTTTGGGGTCAAGTTCATAAAGTGCTCTCTGAGCCCAAGGCCTATAAGTTTAGTGCCAATGCCTTCTTCTATGCACTTTATAGTTTCAGATCTGATGTGGAGGTCCTTAATCCACTTTGAGTTAATTTTGGTTTATGATGATAGTTTGCAGTCCAGATTTATTTTTTTGCACATGGTTTTCCAGTTTTCCCAGCACCATTTACTGAAGAGGCTTTCTTTTCCCCATTGTATATTTTTTGCTCCTTTGTCAAAGATTATCTGTCCATATATTTGTGGGTTTATTTCTGGGTTTTCGATTCTGTTCCATTGGTCTGTATGTCTGTTTCTCTGCCAATACCAAGCTGTTTTGATTATTGACGCTTTGTAGTATAGACTGAAGTCAGGGAGCATGATGCCTCCAGCCTTATTTATTTATTTATTTTTTTGAAGGATTGCTTTGACGATTCGGGGCATTTTGTGGTTCCATATGAATCTGATAACTTTTTTTTTTAATCTATTTCTTGAAAGAATGTGTGGGATTTTGATGGGAATTGCATTAAATCTGTATATTGTTTTGGGTAATATGGCCATTTTAACTATGCTGATTCTTCCAATCCATGAACATGGAATATCCTTCCATTTCTTTGTATCTTCTTCAATTTCTTTTAATAGTGTCTTATAGTTTTTCATGCATAAGTCTTTCACATTCTTTGTTAAGTTTATTCCTAAGTATTTTATTCTTTTTGTTTTGATCGCAAACAGTATCTTTTTTCTCATTTCTTTTTCTGAAGTTTCGTTGTTTGTATGTAAAAATGCTGTGGATTTTTGTACATTGATTTTGTATCCTGCAACTTTACTGTATTTATTTATTATTTCTAACAGTTTTCTGGTGGAGCCTGTAGGGTTTTCTATATGAAGGATCATGTTGTATACAAAAAGTGACAGTTTAACTTCTTCATTTCCAATTTGGATGCCTTTCATTTCTTTTTCCTGCCTAATGGCTCTGGCTAGAACTGAGCCAATGTTGAATAGCAGTGGTGACAGGGGACATCCCTGTCGCATTCCTGATTTAAAAAAAAAAGGTTTCTGTTTTTCCCCATTCAGTATGACATTCGCTGAGGATTTGTCATACATGGCCTTTATTATGTTGAGGTACTTTCCTTCTATACCCATTTTATTAAGTGTTTTGATCATAAATGGATGTTGTATCTTGTTGAATGCTTTTTTTGCATCAATTGATATAATCATATGGTTTTTATCTTTTATTTTATTTATGTGGTGTATCACATTGATCAATTTGCATATATTGAACCATCCTTGTGCCCCTGGGATGAATCCTACTTGATTGTGATGTATAATCTTTTAAATGCAATACAGTGATCCCTCGTTTTTTGCGGTTAATGGGGACCAGAACCTTCCGCGAAAGCTGAAAAACCGCGAAGTAGGATTTGCCCCTAGGAATTTTCTCATTGGTCAATGTCGCACCGGAAACCAATCACGCGCCTTTATGAGAGCCCGTGGTATGTACTCTGAGTCAACTCATCTCTTTGTTTGACATGCAGGGATCCTTCTCTCTCGAGCATCAACATGAAACAACGCTCCTTTCCGCAATGTGGCTGCCAACGTGGTTGTATTTTTTCATTTTTATTTTTTGATGAATATTTTGGGAAAACCCACGAAGCACTGAAGCTGCAAACCATGAAGCGCGAAGTGGCGAGGGAACACTGTATTGTGTTCTATTTACTAGTATTTTGTTTAGGATTTTTGCATTGGTGTTCATCAGAGATATTGGTCTAGTTTTCTTTTTTTGTGATGTCCTTGCCAGGCTTTGGTATTAGGGTAATGTTGGCCTCATAGAATGAGTTGGGAAGTATTGCCTCTTCTTCAATTTTTTGGAATAGTTTGAGGAGATAGGTGTTTGTTCCTCTTTGAATGCCTGGTAAAAACTCATTAGTGAGACCATCTGGTCTGGATTCTTGCTTTTGGGAAGGTTTGGGATGCTTGTTTCAATTTCCTTACTATTGATTGGTTTGTTTAGGTTATCCAGCTCTTCTTGATTCAGTCTAGGTAGACTATATGTTTCTAAAAACTTGTCCATTTCTTCTAAGTTGCAAAATTTGGTGGCAAATAGTCCTTCATAGTATTTTTGTATGATCCTTTGCATTTCTGTGGTATCAGTTATAATTACCCTCTTTCATTTCTAATTTGGATTATTTATGTGTTTTCTCTTTTTCCCTTGGTGAGCCTAGCCAGGGGGTTGTCAATTTTATGAAATTTTTAAAAGAACCAACTCTTTGTTGCATAAATTTTTTCTTTTGTTTTTTTATTCTCTATTTTATTTAGTTCTGCTTTAATTTTTATTATTTCCTTTCTTCTGCTGGCTTTGGATGTTCTTTTGTTCTTTTTCTAGTTCTTGAAGATGTGGTATTAGGTTGTTTACTTGTGATTTTTCTTGTTTCTTGAGAAAGGCCTGTAGTGATATAAATTTCCCTCTTATTACTGCTTTTGTTGCATCCCAGTAATTTTGGTATGTTGTGTTTTCATTGTCATTTATTTCTATGTATTTTTTAATTTCTTCTTTTATGGCTTCTTTGACCCAGTCATTTTTTAATATGTTTAATTTCCATGTATATGTGGTCTTTCCTGCTTTCTTTTTGTAGTTGATCTCCAATTTCAAAGCTTTGTGGTCAGAGAACACATTTGGTATGATTTTGATCTTCTTAAATTTGCTGAGTCTAGCTCTGTGTCCCAGCATGTGGTCTATCCTTGAAAACGTTCCATGTGCACTGGGAAAGACTGTATAGTCCTGTGTTTTAGGATGAAATGTCCTGTAAATGTCAGTTATGTCCAGTTGCTCTAATGTATCATTTAAAGCTGATATTTTTTTATTTTCTGTTTGGATGATCTGTCCATGGCTGTCAATGGGGTGTTTAAGTCCCCTACTATAATTGTGTTTTTGTGAATTTCTCCTTTTAGATCTGTTAGTGGTTGCTTTATAAATTTTGGTGCTTCTTGGTTGGGGGCATATATATTAATAAGTGTAGTATCTTCTTGTTGTATTGTCCCTTTTATCATGAAATGTCCATTTTTATCTTTTATTATTTTTTTGATCCTGAGGTCTGCTTCATCAGATATAAGTATGGCTACACCTGCTTTTCTCTGGGTGCCATTTGCTTGGAGTATTTTTTTTCCACCCTTTCACCTTGAGTCTGTGTTTGTCCTTGTGACTGAGGTGTGTCTCTTGTAGACAGTATAAGGTTGGTTTTTGTTTTTTAATCCAGTTTGCTACTCTGTGTGTTTTTATTGGTGAGTTCAGTCCATTTACATTTAGGGTGATGATTTTGATATATGAGGATTTCCTATAGCCATTTTATCTTTTTTTGGGGGGGGGTAGCTCTTTTTTTTATTGCTTCTTTGCTTTTTTCTTCTCATTGATTATTTTAGTTTGATAGTGTTTATGACTGTTTTTTCTGTATTCTTTTTTATTGTTATGTGTCCCAATTCTAAGTTCTTTTTCAGTGGTTACCATGAACTTTATATAAAAGAAAGTTTTATATATGCAGTGGTTCCTTTTCTTAAGGATGTTTCTTATCTGCATTTTCTTTGGAAACTTAAATCTTTACTTCCTCCACTTTTTATATTTTTGTTGTTTCAGTTTATCCCTATTTACTATTACTTTCTGTTTCAGGTCCAGTCATCTCTTTCAGTATTTCTTTAAATGCTGGCCTGTGCTGGGGGAATTCCTTCAGTTTTTGTATGTCTGGAAAGGTCTTTATTCCTCCTTCATATCTAAAGGATAACTTTGCTGGGTACAGAATTCTTGGTTGGTAATTTTTTTCCTTTAATACTTTGAATACTTTGTTCCATTCCCTTCTGGCTTGTAGAGTTTCTGTTGAGAAATATGATGATAGTCTGATGGGCTTTTCTTTATAGGTTATGATGTTCTTTTTTCTGGCTGCCTTGAGAATTCTTTCTTTGTCTTTGACTTTTGACATCTTCAGTATAATGTGCCTTGGAGAGGGTCTGTTAGGATTCAAGTAGCTAGGGGTCCTATTTCCTTCTTGGATTTGAGGTTTCAGTTCTTGCCATAGATTTGGGAAGTTCTCACCTACTATTTGTCTGAGTAAATTCTCTGTGCCCATCGCATCCTCTGCTCCCTCTGGAATACCTATTCTTTTTTTTAACAGAGATTGTTTTTTGACAGAGAGAGGGACAGACAGAGAGAGAGAGACAGAGAGAAAGGAGAGGGCCCAGAGCAGTCTCCATAGTTGACAGCATTAGTTTTCCATATCATTTCCCTTCATAGGTGGGCATGGGGCTGCACAGGGCAGGAACTAGGCCAGGAGCCTCCCACTTAGGCCCCAGCAAGAACTGGACTGGGGGCACACCCCAGTTCAGCATATGGGTCCACATGGGCCAGGGCCAGGATTCGACCCTCAGGCTCCACGGCTGCAAAGCGAGTGCTTAATCCACTGAGCCATCCCAGCTTCCCACCTATTATTCTTATATTATTTTTTCTAATGGAGTCAGATAGTTCTTATAGATATCTTTCATTTCTTTTAGCTTTTAGGTCTCTCTCTTCTTCCTTCTGTGACATTTCCAAATTTTTGTCTTTGATTTCACTAATTCTTTCCTCTATCTGGTCAACTCTGCTTCCTATGCTAGCTATTTCATTTTTCATTTCTTTTATTGTGTTGTTTATCTCCAGAATTTCTATTTGCATCTTTTTCACAGATTCAATTTTCTTTCTGAGATCACTTAGCTCCTTCTGTGTACTCTGCCAGTTTTATTTGATCTCTCTGAGTGTTTTTATAATTGCAGCCTTGAATTCTCTGTTATTTAGCTCATATAATTCAATATCTTTAAGTTTCTTTTCTGGAGATTTCTTTCTTTCTGAGCTCCTTTGTTCAAAGGGGTATTCATCACTGTTGGAGTGTTTCATTTCCTGGACATGAGGACTTTTCTCCTGGTAGATGTGAAGGTATCTTTCTTTTACTTCCTAGCTGGTGTTAGTGTCTTATATTTTCTCTTATTTATTTGGTTTTCTCACAGCAGGAGACTTCCTAGGAGCTAGGCTTCTCCTTGACTCAGTCACCCTGGTGTCTGTATTCCTCCTCTTTGGGAAGGTATGGTGGGTGATGGCATTCTATGCCTCTGAGATCCCACTGCTGTCAGAAGCTGCCACACCTAGATCCCTCTGCTGGCTTCAGTGGGAGGAGTGGGGGCGGGGTTTTTTGGGAAAGGTGCAGGTCTCATTGGTCACAGGGTAATGGCTACTTCCTTCTGCTGGCTTCAGTGGGAAGAGTGGGGGCGGAGCTTTTTGGGAAGGTGCTGGTCTGATTGCATCACAGGGCAATGGCGGCTTCCCAGCAGCAGCCCACCAAAGGCAGGCTGTGGGTGAGACCTGCGGGGTGAGCCTTTGGAGCAAGGGGGAGCAGCCAGGCTCGGTGTCCAAGGCCACACAGTGCTCCAGTTGGGGCCTCACCTCACTGAGGGCCACTCTGCACCTCAGCTGCTAGCACAGTCCTGGTGTCCACACTCCAGCCACTGGAACACCCGCCTCCAGCTTCAGTTGCTGGCCTTATGCTTCGGGGGCCCCCCAGCTCCAGCCGCCAGACTCCAGTGCTGGCAGCCGGGTCCTCACTCCGGCGACCCGCACTGATCTCTGGCTGCTGCTGGGGCCTCGCTCCGGCCTCCTGCCCCGCGCCCCCCACTCCCACCGGGGCCTCTCGCCACCGTCAGCCACACCCGCTTTCTCCGTCCACCCTGCGCTCTGGCGTCGGCGCCTCCGCCTGTCTGTTCAGGCCTCCGAGCCTCACGGAGTCATTCTGCTCCTGGACCCGCGCCCCACGCTCCCACCTCCATCCATCTCTCCTCTGCGGGACTTGGGTCAGCGTCTGGGTGGGTCTCCGGGTCATGGCGGCCGCTCTCCACACGGCTCCCTTTCTTTCTCTCTCAGTCGCCTCCGTTTCTCCAGCTTTAGGAATTTTCTTGTGATGAGTGGGTTCCTCAGCCAAGGTGTGCGCTCCTTAGGGATTCTCTGTTTGGATTTCAGTTATTTAAATTGTCTTTCCAAGCTGGGATGGCTCAGTGGGTTAAGCGCTCGCTTTGAAGCCCCGAGAATCAAGGATCGAATTTTGGCCCCGGCCTGTGTGGACCCATGTGCTGAACTGGGGAGTGCCCCCAGTTCAGTTCTCTCTCTGTCTCTCTCTCTCTGTCTCTCTCTCTCTCTCTCTCTCTCTCTCTCTCTCTCTGTTAAAATAAATAAATAATTTTAAATTGTCTTTCCAGGAGAGGTTTCAAGAGCTCCTCTCATGCCACCATCTTGATGACGTCTCCTGGGTACATTTTTTAAAAACCTGCCTCATTAGTAGGAGGACCAGCAGCCCCTCACTGAGACCTCCTCCTCTTATTTTTACATTTTATGCCCCCTCCCTACCGCCCCACTCACCCTCCCCCAGGCAACCACCAAACCACTGACTGGGTCCATGAGGTTTTGTTTCTTTACTTAGTTTTATATTCCATCTATGAATGAGGTCACGTGTTCCTCTTGAATTGCTGAGGAACTCCCGGGTTGATTCAGTCTCCAGAGTTCTTCGGATGCCGAGTACAGAGGAAAGGAGTCTGGTCAATCCACAGTTGCCGTTGCATCCCTCTGCCTCATGGTGCCGCTGTTGCAGTCCTGTCCTGCACGGTTCTGTAGCTGCTTGTTCCCCCAAGATGATGGCAGTCTCAGACTGCTGAGGGGACTCACTCTTAGGCTCAGAGTTATAGCTTTTTTGAGTTCACATTTGTGTAGTCAGCCTGTCCCAAGGCACAAACTGGCTCCAAGAGCCCTGACATAGGACTGCTTCCAGGTTCTGCCTTCTCATAAACCGAGAGTCAACACCCTTCACCCTGCCTCATCCATGACCTCTGTCTTAGGGTGGGCAGTTCCTTTATTAAACTCTCAGAATACTCAGATCTTATTAAATTCTTTCCTTGGGAACATTGGTGCTAGTCATCTTGCATCTACCCTTCTAAGGGAGGCTGCCCTCAGTGATTTGTTTCTTTCTTTTTTTTTTTTTTTTTACATTCTTTACTGAGCAAGTATTATGTGCCAGGCACTGTTCATGACCTGTATTAAAGTATCTTATTTCACTTTATCACAACAACCTGTGAGTAGATATATTCGTTATCTCTATTTTACAGATAAAGAAACTGAGCCCTGGAGAGTTTAAATAACCTGCCTACTAGGTAGATCCCAGGTAGTCTAGCTCCCAAATCTATGCTATAATAGTAACCCCTACACACACACTGCAGTACCTATACCAATGCCTGTAAGGTGGTTTTGTTTTGTTTTGTCCTTCAGCATCCTGCGAAATAGCTGACAATATTGCTCACTAAAGAAGAAGAATAACTCCAAAGTTTAATCTCTAGTTAAGCACCCATCCCACTATTCACACACATACACACATATGCACACATGCATGTATATATATGTAATTTTTAGTGCCTACTATGCTACTTTCCTGCAGATACCAGTTTAGATATCATTAGTGTAGTGCTAAGCATTTTATATCCATGATTTTATTTACTCCTCAAAACCACCCTATAAGGTTTGTACTTATCCACATTGTTTTTCAGATGAGAAAACAAGCTCAGAAACATAAAGCAATTTACTCAATATTATACAACTAGGAAGTAGTAACACCAGGATTAAAACCTTGTTTCTGATTTCAAAGGGCAGGTGCTTCAGCGATATACATGAATAGGAGAGTCATTCAGCCTCTTCACCCTTCCTCTCATGTGCTCTAGTCTCAGACATCTCTGCCTTTCTCACTTTCAGCTGCACTCAGCGGAGAACTGGGTCAGTTAGTCGCTGCCTCAGAGCGTTCTTATTGGGTGGCTCCTGGCTCTACCCCAACCCCTGGTCGTTTCCTGCAGCATTTCCTTTGACATTTCATCAGTACTGGGTGGGAGGGAAGAGAATCTCTTCACAGGAGGTGTGAAGCAGGAAGAGAGCCTGCAGGGGTATCTTTAGCAGGACAATGTTTCAAGTCTTCTGCTTTATCTTTCTTTGCATTCATCTTGCTAATATAACTCGCTTTATGTTATGATTTTTTTAAATGTGTAGTCTCTTTTACCAGTTCTCAGGTGAACTGAGCGTCAGGAATGTGCACCACGCTTGCCCTGCGTTACATGGCTATTTTTCTTGGTGTGTGCATTGTCCACAGTTTGAGAAATGCAGCCTTGAACCAAGATAGTAGGATTAGTACTGCTCAGAACACATCACTGCTTTTCTCAGGAGGTCTTCTGGCTGTTTCAAAGCATCTTGGCTACTAACCCAGTTTCCCAGGGTCTCTGCCCACTTTTCCCCTGGGTTTTACCTTCTTGGAGCAGTCATTGTGTTTCTAACTCCACCCACCCTCTCTCCTCAGGTTATACGGTGACCTGGCTGCCCTCTGGAGGGTTCCCACCGCTGCTGGCAGCTGGAGCCCCCCGATACCAGCATGTGGGGCGGGTAGAGTTGTTCCAAGAGTCAAGGGGCAAAAGACAGTGGAGCCAGATCCAGAAAATAGACGGGAGCCAGGTGAGCCTGGCGCGTGGGTGCCTGCAGGTCAGGGGCTGGAATGACACTACTTCCGCTCCCTGCTGCCTTCAAATGCTCTTCCACTTACTGAGTGGCAGGCCCTGTGTCAAGCACTGTCATGTTTGTTTCTCACAGAACCCTCTAAGGTAAGCTTTGTCATCTCCACTTGTCAGTTAAAGAAACTGAACTTCAAAGAGCTCAACTTGTCTTCATTCATTCGGGGTCTAAGTGGGATCTGGGATTTGAACTTTCATTTGAGGGGTTGGTTGCAGTTGAGGGTCTCATGAGCTTCTCAAACATCTCCCTTTCCCTGCAGATTGGCTCTTATTTTGGTGGTGAGCTGTGTGGCATCGACATGGACCAAGATGGGGTGACAGAGCTGCTGTTGATAGGAGCCCCCTTGTTCTATGGGGGCCAGAGAGGAGGCCGGGTGTTTGTTTACCAGAAAAAACAGGTGGGGATCAGGATAGTGAGCTGAGGGGGTGGTAGAAACAGACTTCCAGGCCTGCTCAGGTCCCAGTTATTCTAAAAGGCTTTCCCTGTCTGATCGTGTGTTAATCAGACCTTCAGAACAGCAAACAATAGCTAATACTCACTGAGGTACACTGTGTGCAAGGCCCAGTGCCAAACCTTTTATATAAATGAAACCTCATTTGACCCTCACAATCACCTCATGAGATACCATGAGCTTTATCATACAAATGGGAACACTGTGACTCACAAAGGCTGAGGAACTTTCCAAAGCCACAAGGTCACACATATAACAGAGCTGAAGCGGGGACTTGAACCCAGTTAGTGTGATACTTTAATTCTGTGAGGGACCTCATCTGCCATTTCTTTAGCGTTCTTCACATACACAATAATTCACCCTGTGAGAGCTTGCTTAATGATTGAGGTGGGACCTATTGCCTTGCTCCTTCCCAGCTGGGGTTCGAAGTGGTCTCGGAACTGCAGGGGGGTCCTGGCTACCCCCTTGGGCAATTTGGAGCAGCCATCGCTGCTCTGACCGACATCAATGGTGATAAGCTGATGGACGTGGCTGTGGGAGCCCCTCTGGAAGAGCAAGGGGCTGTGTACATCTTCAATGGGCAACATGGCGGGCTGAGCCCCCGGACAAGTCAGGTAAGGTACCCTGCCTGCCAATTAAAACCCATTCCCAGATTCCTCTGAGCCCAGACTCCAGTTCCTAGCCTGACCCTTCCCACCCTCTAGCCAGTCCTCTTTGTAATTCAGCTTGAATGTCTCTCTTGGTCTCAGCGGATAGAAGGGACCCAGGTATTCCCAGGAATTCGATGGTTTGGACGCTCCATCCATGGGGTGAAGGACCTCGGAGGGGATGGCCTGGCAGATGTGGCTGTTGGGGCTGAGGGTCAGGTGATTTTGCTGAGGTAAGACGGTACCCCCAAGTCCCACCTAGTCATGATGTCAGCTCTCATCCTTTGAATAGTTACTGTGTACAGGCATTGTGCTAACTACTTATAGACATTAGCTCATTTGGTCTTCCCTTCAACCCTGCAAGATAGGTTCTCTTTTTAGGTAGACTTTATGTTAAACAGCTGCTAT
The DNA here is from genome assembly GCA_004027555.1 of Craseonycteris thonglongyai. NCBI lineage: Eukaryota > Metazoa > Chordata > Mammalia > Chiroptera > Craseonycteridae > Craseonycteris > Craseonycteris thonglongyai. Next base: position 30,734 of record PVKE010005731.1, read on the forward strand.
TCAGTGATAGGCTGGGATTTGAACCCAGGTCTATCTGACATTAAAATCTCCTAGAATAAAAAAAAAAACAATCTCCTAGAAAGGCAACATCTGGTGATGGCTTTAGAGCCTAATGACCTGGATTCAAGCCAAAGCTCTGCCATTTTCTTCTTGGGTGATCTTACCCCCCAGTCACTTTATTTCTCAGGACCCCAGTTTCCTCACGTGTGAAACGGTGTTCGCATCTCTTGCCTTACCCATATAGGAGTTATAGGAGGTGTCATGTAATGTCATATAGTGAATAGCTATTTACTGAACACCTACTATGTCTGAAATACTGAATGAAGCATTGGGTACAGAGTGTGTGGGGAAACATGTAATTAAAAAAATAAACAAGTAACGATGTGGTTACAATTGTGGTAAGTCCTATGAGGGAAATGAACAAACTACTGTGAGACATAATAGCAGGGGGTGCCTACTATAGATTGGGTGGCCAAGAAAGTCCTCTCTGAGGAGGTGATATTTGAGCTGAGACTTGAAAGACGGGGAAGAGCAAGGCTTGCAGAAGTCTGGGGTAAGAGTTTTCTATGTAGAAAGCACAGGATGCACCACGGCCGTAAGGCAAAAGTGTGACATGGCTGGAACATGGTCAGCCGAGGGAGAATGTGGTGGAAGGTAAGACTGGAGAGGCAGACCATATGGCATGGATGGTAAAAATTGTGGATTTTATTGTGAATATCATGTAGCATCAACGAAGGGTTATAAGCATGTAGTTCAATATGATTTCTCCTTTTAAAAGCTCACTCTTCTGTGTAGAAAATGGGTCAGAAGGCTGCTAGAATGATCCAGGGAGCCCTAATGAATTATCATTATTATTATCATTGCAAGTAGACAGCGATGTTGAAATCTTCCTTAGAGACAGAGAACCCCTCTAAATTCTAATAGCTGGAGCTCCAGGTCTGACTGGGTACTGCAGTTGAGGCCAACGGAGCGCGCCGGTTGTTTTCTGCCCTGCAGCGCCCGGCCTGTGGTGGATGTCCTCACTCTAATGACCTTCCACCCGGCTGAGATCCCAGTACATGAGGTAGAGTGCACCCAATCAACCAGCAGCAAGAAGAAGGAAGGCGTTAACATCACAGTCTGTTTCCAGATCAAGCCTCTCATCTCCCACTTTCAAGGTCAGTAGAGCAGCTGCCTGCACCACATCCAGGCTTGTGGTCTATGGATCTGCTACCATTCAACTCCTGTGTTTCCCTGCCCAGGGCTGCTGGTTGCCAACCTCACTTACACTCTGCAGCTGGATGGCCATCGGTCCAGAAGCCGGGGGTTGTTTCCAGGAGGGAGACATGAACTTAGTAGGAACACAGCTGTCACCTCAAACAACTCCTGCACTGAGTTCAGGTTCCACTTCCCGGTAAGAGACCCAGTGAGACTTCTCCAGGAATTGAAGGGGTGGGTGAGGTGACTGGGTGAGAGGCAGCACTGGGTGCTAGGCTTTAGTTAGCTCTGGGTCCCAGCCCAGTCCCAAGTCACTTTGATCTCTCCCTACTACCATTTCCTCTTCTGTACAATAGTGGTAATAATACCTTTAGCATTTTTTCTTCTAGTCCTTAATCTACATACATAGGCATTTTTCACATGGTTATGATTGTAAAGTACTTACCTTTCTTCCCTATTCTTTTTATACATTATATGTAATAATAATGCTGCTACCCAGCTTTCATAATTATTTGTAAGGGCTACAGAATATTCAATCATGGTGGTGTCATTTGCCAGGTGCACATGGTCATTTATTATTCACATTCACCCCAGAAAAGTTTTTTTTAATTAATTGATTAATAATTGTTAAATTTACTGAAGTGCTATTGGTTGGTAAAAATTACATAGGTTCCAGGTGTACAATTCTACATTACGTTGTCTATGTGTTATAGTATGTGCTCACCACCCAGCGTCAGTTCTCTTTCCATCACCATGTATTTGACTCCCTTACCCTCCTCCCCTCTCCCCTTGCCTCTTACAGTCAGGTGACCACTAAACTATTGACTGTGTCCACGGGTTTTTGTTTCTTTGTTGCTTTCAGTTTTATCCTCCACGTATGACTGAAGTCGTGTGGTTCTTGTTTTTTCTGTCTGACTTATCTTGCTTAGCATGATGATCTCAAGGTCCATCCATGTTATTGCAAATGGCAGAATTTTATCTAGATTTTATCTAGAAAACTTTTTTGTTTTTTTAATATTGGCTTAAACAACTGCTATAATACCCAAAGTTAGCTCGCTTATCACGGTCCTGTGTAAAATAAGATTGCTAATAAATTACTCTGGTCTCTTGAATATTTCATAAGACTCAGCATATGATTGGTGTATAAGATTTTGAAGTTGGGTTTACTTTTTTTATTATGGAAAATTTCACACACAAAAGTAAAAAAAATGGTTGACTAATCCCCAGTTTTAACAATTGTCAACTCAATTTTATTTCATTCATACTTCAACTCACTGCCCCCCTTTTGCCTCCTTGCACCCTTTCCTGTTACAAGATGGAGATTTTAAATATAAATTTGCCAGAGAATAGGCACTAAAATGTGATGGAAAGGCTTTAGACTTGAGAGCTGGACAGATTTGGGTTTACTACCTAGTTATAGTCCTTTAAGAAAAAGTGTCACCTTTTTAGATCTTATTTCCCTCCTCTTTAATGTGGAAATAATAATGCCTAACTCTTCAGGTTGGTCAAAACTTTAGGTCAGGCATGTCCAATCTGCAGCCCAGGATGGCTTTGAGTGAGGCCCAACATTTTAAAACATGATGAGATTTTTTTCCCCCAGTTCATTAGCTATTGTTGTTAGTGTATTTTATGTGTAACCCAAGACAATTCTCCCAGTGTGGCCCAGGGAAGCCAAAAGGTTGGACACCACTACTCTAGGTGACTACAATTTGAGTGCTCACAAGGAGCCAATGTCAGGCACTGGTACGGTAATAACATAAAAGACTAACCCCATCCCTGTTCTCAAGGAATATGACATTCTAGAATAGTCTTTTCTTGTGCAAACTTTGATAATAATTGCCTAGAGTAGTTGGACAAAGATTCAGGGGCTGCTGTCAGGATTCAATGGGAAAAAAGTGCTGTGGTGGATTAGCGACATCTGCTGTGAAATTGGGGCTGAGGGGTGACATTTGTACTGAAAAGCAGCCCTGATGTGTAGTAAATGCATTTCTGCTGCTGGTGAGGAAGACAGCTAACTACTAGAATTCCATCATTTATAAAATGTGGACAAGGTGTGTATGTAACTGGAAGTGTGGTAAAGGTTAAACTTACGACATAGGATGTATTCTTATCACCCTCAGGTATGCATTCAAGACCTCATTTCTCCCATCAATGTCTCCCTGAATTTCTCTCTCTGGGAGGAAGAAGGAACACCAAGGCACCAAAGAGCGGTAAGGAGAGACTCACTGTGGGAATCGTTAGGAAAGAGGAGAGAAGAGATTCAGTTTAGCAGGGCTGTATTCTATAGGTGTCTTGGGCTTAAAGCAATAGAAACCAAATGTGAAGGAAAGGCATTTATGGGAGTTTGTATTTAAGGACATTTGGAAGAGCAAGACTGGGAACTGGGGCGGAGGCTCTGGGGCCTCTCCCCGGGAAGGAATAATAAATGGACTCTTTGGGGCACATGGCCCCTTCACTAAATGTGCTCCACATCCCTACTGTGCGTTAGCTTCAGTCCTCACCTGACACCTAACACTGCTCACAAATTCCAGGGAGAGACCTTCGGAAGGCCTAGGACCATCCCTTATTTATGGAAGGACAGGGCACCCTGATTAGCACTCCTACCCAAGTGCAGTCCACTCAGCTGAGAGCAGGTAGATCCCTCAAAGCCGATGGGGATGCTATTTTTACATAAAAGGAAGGGAAAACAGTATTGACCCTGGTCTGTGAGACCACTCACTGCCAAAGCCTGATTTCCCTTTCTGAAGTCCTTGACACTCAGCTGGTGGTTTGGCTTCTGTCTGAAGGTAGCAGGTCTGGTGGAAAGAATGAGCCTGGCATGAATGTGAGCAGATCCCATCCCTCTCTGGGAGTGTCCCCACTTATGACACGAGTCCTGACCTGGTGGGACCTCTTCCAGAGCTGGAACGCAGTGACTGCTAAGTGCACTCCTTCTTGTGGCCTTTGGCCGTATGCAGTGAGCGCGCTGCACCTGGCCCGTGCTCACTCTCCTGAGATGCGGAGACAACGATGGTGTGCCCCCCAAAAAGCCCAGCCCTGCCCACCAGCTGCTCATCGGGCTCCTAAGGAGGCTGACTGAGCACCTGCCTGTGCTAAACCCTAGTCTGGACACTGGCTTCACTGACATAAACAAAACATGGTCCCTGCGCAAAAGAGGTTCAGTCTGCTCTGGATGTGAGACAAGTCATAGCCAGTTACAACGTGCTGTGACAGCTATGGAAAAGTCAGATACGACGTGGCAACAATCTTAGGTCGCATATCTGGGTGACAGGGAAAGCTTTCCCACAAGAGGTGACTCTGAAAGTCCCCAGGCGAAGAAAGGGACAAGGGCTTCAAGAAAGAAAGCACAGTGTGAGCACCAGGCATAAAGATGCCAAAGGCGGTGGTGGGTCGGGGAGCACAAAGCAGGAGAGGGTGGAAGAAGAGCAGCCCCTTCCCTTTAAGAACATTTCCTGAAAATCCACATGATAGTTCACTTCTGTCTCATTTGTCAGAACTTAGTCACATGGTCACACCTAATTACAAGAGAACCTGAGAAACAGTCTCCTGTCCAGTGGCTGTGAGACCAGATGAAAAAATGGAGACTCTATTTTAAAGGCAGAGGTGAGGAAGGATATATGGGGACAAGCAGCCATCTGCCATTGGCACTAATTTTAAGGGCCCTACCTCCCTGAATATGCTAATCTCCTTTGATGGGCACTAAACTGTGTGACTAAGTACTCAGGGTAAAAAAGAGACCTGAGGTCACAGTTGTCAAAAAAAAGGCTTCCTGGGAGATGTGTCGTTGGCTCTGAGTCTTGCAGAATTAAGAATGAGTAGACTTTGGGTAGGTGGCAAGAGGAGAGGCAGGGAAGCTGGGATGGCTCAGGGAGTTAAGTGCTCGCTTTGCAGCCCCCAGGACTGAAGATCAAATCCTGACCCTGGCCCATGCGGACCCATATGCTGAACTGGGGTGTGCTTTCCATGCAGGAGGCCCCCCGTTCGGTTTTTGCCCTCTGGTCTACCGCCCACCTGTGTGGAATGAAACCATGTCAAAAACTGATGACATACAACTATGGAGACCATTCTGCCCCCACCCCCGCTGCCCCTTCTCTCTGTCTCTCTCTATCAAAAACAATAAAAAATCTTAAAAAAAAAAAAAAAAAAAAGAGGAGAGGCAAAGGGAACAGCGTGAGGAAAGGTATGGTGGTGAGTTCCAGGGAAACGGGACATGGGCTTGGATTCTGTCAGGACAACTGAGCGAGACAGAGGCCCTGGGTGCGCATTTGGGGGCTGGCTATGGGTTCGTGGGTGCTAAGAATCTGTACAAATGTTGAGGTTGGGTGCAAGCAGTCAGCAAAGGCTGTCAGGACCCTCACTCCTAAAGGAAGAGTCTAGAGGCTGCTTGGCAGGTGACCTGGAAGTAGAGGAGGCTGGAATCTCTCTAGAACATACAACTGATAGCCCATAAAATACTTCTATGGCTCCATTATGTTCAGGATACAGTCCCAGCTCCCTAACAAGGTTTGCAAGGCCCAGGGGAATCTGGGCCCTGCTTCTTCCCCTGCCCCTTCCAACACACAGCACTGCAGCCAGTCTGAGCATCTTTCTGCTCCTTGCATAGACAGGGTCTCCTGCCTTGAGCTTTTGTGTAGACTGTTCTTTCTTCCTACTTCTCCATTCTCTTCACCTGGCTCCCTTCTGCTCCTCCTTTAACTTTCAGTTGAGATGACATTTCTTCAGAAAACGTCCCTGATTCCCAAATGTGAGACGGGATTTCCTTCTACCTGCTCTGAAGATACCCTGTACTTGCCCCATCATAACCCTCGGAGATGCCAGCTCATTTCATCACCAGATTCGGAGGGCAGATAGTGTGTCTGCTTTGTTCTTGTTGCATACCCAGTGCCCAGCATGGGGCCAGGCCCAGATCAGAAGTTCTGGAAATGTTGAAAAAACTGGCCTTGGTCTGATAAGAGGTAGAGAGCTATTCCAGGGGGAGGGGGCTTCACAGAGTGGTGGCAAGCAGGTGAGCCCGGAGCCTGGGCAGCAGGCCTTCCTGCTAGGGGAGGAGATGAGCTGAGAGGGACTGTGGGAGCTGCTTTGTCAAGGCCCAGACCTCCTGTCCAGGAGAGGAAACAGACACCCTGATCCTCAGCCTCCCTCAGAGCTACCACCAGAGAAAGCCGGTACTGATGGCCTCAGGCTGAGCCAGGAGGGCAGAGCCTGCCCTGGGAGGTCATTGGCCCCCGGGAAGGGCAGACCACAGCTAGCCCAGCCCAAGCCCTGAGCCCCTCCAGCCCTCCTCCTGGGGTTCTGCTGCCTCACCTAACTTCTCCTGTCTCCCGGCCCTCCCACCACTTTGTGCTCAGCAGGACCAGGATGTCCAGCCCATCCTGAGGCCCTCGCCACACTCTGAGACCATGGAGGTAAGAAGGTAGAGGGACAGACAGGGAAGCCAGGGTCAGGCCCTCCTGGGTTTGGGGGCCTGAGCCTCCGAGTTTGTTCTTCTTGGCCTTTCAGATTCCTTTTGAGAAGAACTGTGGAGAGGACAAGAAGTGTGAGGCAAACTTGGAGCTGTCCTTCTCCCCGGCAAGGTCTGTAACGCTCCCCAGGCCCCCACTCAGAAGACCCCCAGCTGCACTCACTAGGCATGGCATCTGAGCTTTAGTTTCCTTCTCTGAGAAATGTAAGTCCCTGTGGCACTCTGTCCGGAGTAGGTAAGAGTGTAAAACTTAGAGCCTGCACATAGGAACTTATTTTCGCATATTTATTTGTTCGGGCCCACCTGATCTCTCAGTTCTGAGAGTCTTCACATCTGATCCTGCTTCCTTTGCCTTGACCCCCATAACACTTCTGCCTGATCTTCACCCCCAGATCCAAAGTCCTGCATCTGACCCCCTCTGCCAGCCTCTCTGTGGAGCTGATGCTGAATAACTTGAAAGAAGATGCTTACTGGGTCCGGCTGAGCCTGAGCTTCCACCGGGAACTCTCCTTCCGCAAGGTGGAGGTGCTCCAGGTGAGGGAGAAGTCAAGGCCTGCCCACATGCCAGCGTGCTCGCCCCTGCTGACCCTGCTGCCCCCGTGGAGCCTCAGGCAGCCAGGAGACATGGGCAGCAGCTGGCACACAGCGGCCTTCGGGTCATATCTGGACTTGCAGACTGACGGCCACCCTCAAGTGTGTGGCCTGAGATACGAGGCTCACCCGGGCCTCAGGTTCCGCAGCCGTAAGTGAGGCTGGGGATGCTGCAGGGTTAGTGACAGGGTCTCAGGAGACGCAGCGTGTGACAGAGGCTTTTGGATCTTGGGACTAGGAAGACACGCACAGGTTACATGAGACCTCCCTCCCTCCCAAAGGTGACCGACATGTTTTTGAGGGCTAGCCTGGGTTGTTCCCATTACAACTTTTATTTTTTAATTATTATTACAAAAGTAATACATGATCTCCACTGAAACTTGGAAATTATAGAGAAGTTTAAAGAAGATGATCATATAACTCAGTCACTACTTTTAATATTTGAGTGTTTATCCTACTGTTTATACTTACAAATTTCATCATATATTTATTTGATACTTGTTTTAACTCATTGGCATTTTGCTTTCCATAGTGTTGTTATTTTTTTCCCTCCATGTTTAAAAAAATGCTTTATTATGGTAAACCTTATGTGATATAAAATTTGCCATTGTAACTATACAATTCAGTGGTATTAAGTACATGCATGATACTGCGCAACCATGACCACTATTTGCAGAATATCTTTTCATGCAGAAGCTCTATCCCTGTGAAGCAATAACTTCCCATCCCCCATCTTCTGTCCGTGACAACCAGTGCTCTACTTTACCTCTCTATGAATTTGCCTGTTCTAGATACTGCGTGAGTGAAATCATACATACAGGGTCCAGCAGAAGACACTTTTTATGACTATACTATTTTAAAAAGAGCGTTACTTCTGCCAGACCCTGTAATTGTGTTTTTGTGTCTGTCTTACTTCACTTAGCATGTTTTTGAGGTTCATTCATGTGGTAGCAGGTAGAGTTTCACTCCTTCTTAAGACTAAGTAATATTCCATTGTATTGATATACCACATTTTGTTTATCCATTTACCTGTCCGTGGACACTGGAATTATTCTTATACATCAACATTAAATAACTCCTTAAAGGGCATCCAATAGAGTGATTATGAACTTGAGATCTGGAGTCAAACAGATCTGTGTTCAAATTCTACCAGATTCCTGCCAGATTACCCATTTGTGAAACCTTGGGGAAATCACTTAACTTCCCTGAGCCTCCATTTCCTTATCTAATTCTCCCAATCTGAGGCTGAAATCTGTCCCAAAGGTTGTGATGAAGATGAATGGTTTTATGCTGCTGAGTCCAGGATTAAGCTCTTTTTTAAAACAGTTGCTGAATGTGTAGAAGTAGCATCTTAACAATCTTACAATATCCTCTTCTGTGGTTGTATCATAATTACTGAACCATTTCTATCTCTTTGAACTGCTTGATCATTCCAGTTTTTCACTGTTATAGTGTTGTCGTGAATATCTTGGCACAAAACCTCTGGCTATATTCCTGATTCTTTGGTCCTGCCTCTCTGAGAATGTGCCCTGAAAGGGACAGGGTTGGAGGAAGTGGGTTGGTGGCCTTGGGGAACCCTTAGATTTGCCCACCAAAAAGCTCGTTCTCTCTCTTTGCATCCCCAGCCCCACAGCCATATACCTGTGAGCTGTGAGGAGCTTCCTCAGGAGCCCAAGCTTCTGACCAGGAGCCTTTCTTGCAACGTGAGCTCTCCCATCTTTAAAGCAGGCAGCTCGGTAAGTACCTCAGGCCCTTAGGAACCAAGCAGCCAGGAGCTTTGAGTTCAGGAAAGGATGGATGTCCTGGCCCTGGGAAAGGGTACAGGTGATTGGCAGAGAAGGGCTTACCTACCCTACCCTGAAGGGACTATGTGCAGAGGTGATTTGTGTCATGTCTCAGAGCCTGGACTCTGGACTCAGATAAATCTGGGGTTGGGTTATTCATTTTGTGACCTTACACATGACTTAACAATTTGGGAGCTCAGTTTGCTCATCTGTACAATGGGGATAACACATGTAGCCCTGTGCTTGAGATGTAGTAAATACTCGATAAGTGGTCACTGTCATTATGGTGGTTGGGTATGTGTAGGCTGACTGGACATACCATTTTAAATGGGACAGTACCGTTGTTTTCTGTCCCATTTAAAATATGTCTGGGGGATGCCAGTATAGCTCAACAGGTTAAACGCTTGCTTTGCAACCATGAGGTCTGGGGATTGAATCTGGCCCTGGCCTGTGCAACCCCACATGCTAAACTGCGGCGTAACTGGTAACTGCTGGATGGTGGCGAAGGTGCTTGCCTCCCATGAGGGAGGTTCCCAGGTCATTTCGGTTCGGCCCTGTGCAGCCCCACATTCACCTGTGTGGAATGAAACTATGTCAAAAAGAACTAATGTCATACAACTATGGAGACTGCTCTGGGCCCTCCTCTTTTCTCAAAACAAAAAAATACGTCTTTAAAACGGAATGTCTGTTCAGCCTAGCTGTGGGGCTGTGAGGTGCTAAGCTGCCTGTGAGGCTCTGGCCCCTTCCTTCTTCATTCCCCTCTCCTCCCCTGACAGGTTGTTGTGCAGCTGATGTTTCACACACTGCTGAGCAGCTCCTGGGGGGACTTTGTCAAGCTGCACGCCAACGTGAGCTGGTAAGCAGGCCCAGGCAGCCCCCCACCAGCTTCCCTGCTCCAGGCTCAGCCTGCCACGCAGTTCTGGCTAAACCCTTCTCTTAACACTGTCCCTCCCTTGCCCTGATGCAGTGACAATGAGGACTCGAGCCTTCTGGAGAACAACGTGGCCACCACCAGCATTCCAGTCCTGTATCCCATCAACATCCTCACTGAAGAGTGAGCCCCCCACCCCCACCCCCCAGGGCCCTGATCTTGCCCCCCAGGGCGCTCCCTCAAAGCCCCCTCCCTTTCCTAGAGCCCCTGTCCCCACCCAGGGGTAATTGGAACTGACTCCAACTGCAATCCCAACAGTTTTCAGCACTCAAAAGACGGAGAGCCTTTCAGAGCCCTGAGTCCCATCAACGTTTGCTAATGGAAGAAGACACACATTGAGTGCTGCCCTGTGTCACTGTGTGCCGGCTGCACCACGCAGCTGATGCTTTTCCTGGAGCTTCAATGCCTCGTGAGGCAGCTATGCCTCTGTCCACTGTACTAGGCAACAAACCGAGACTCAGAGAAGGGAGGAACCTGCCCAGAGTCCTATAGCTAGCAAGTACCGATGTCAGGATCTGAACTTAAGTCTATCTGTCCAACCTCCAGCCAGGCTCTTTATTGTTTTCCGCTGAGGCCAGCCCTGCTAGGATAGGTTGAGGAACAGTTCTCACAATGGTGCTTGCCCACAGAGAGTTTATGGTCAGTCAGGTAGGAGAGACCAAACTCATGCACACACCGAGTCACTGAGTCTCAGAACGTTGTGGAAGGAGGGCCCCACAGGGATCACTAGTTGCAGTTCTCATTTATAGAAAAGGAGACTAAGCCAGGAAACCTGAACAGGACTTTTAACTTGGCTCATTGACATAAAGGCAGGGCTAGTGTCTGACCTGGGGACTCTGGTGCTTTTGAACACAAGTGCCAAACATAAGATAGTGCCAGAAGTGTGACAGGAAATTAGAACCAGGAAAGATGTAGGTTGGAGGAGAGATGGAAGGGGTCCTGAGAAGTAGGGCTTGAACTGGGTTCTGGAGAGTGAGGATAAGGGCCAGGAAGAAGGGAGGACCTTTCCCCAGAAAGAACAGCATCGGCGAAGGTGTGGAGGCAGCAAACCGGAGTGCAGAGCTGGGCGCAGAGAGTGGGCGGCTCAGGAGATGGCAGGTCTGTGTGGGACAGCAGGCAGACAGGCAGACGGGGCACTTGCTCTGGATCCAACCCTGGGCTTTGCACAAAAGGCCAACTCCTTCCACGAGCCTTAGTTTCTAGAGGGAGACAGCAGGGCATTGTGCAGATTCCATGAGGTCGTGGCAGTGCGGTCCCTGGCGCGGTGCTGGCACCAGCCCCTTGCCCTCCTGGAGACGGGCTTACGTCTCCTCCATGCTCTCCCTCTGCTCTTCCCTCTCCACAGCCAGGAAAGCTCCACTGTCTACATCAGCTTCACCTCCAAGGGACCCAAGACCCAAGAAGTAAAGCACAACTATCAGGTATGACCCTTGGTGTGGAAAGGTCCCCATAGTTCACACATTCATTCAGCCTCATCCTGCAGACCGAGGATAGAGAGGCCAATGAGATGCTGCCCCGTCCCCCGAGACTAGCCCTCCACCTAGTTTCACAGTCTTTCTGTACGTGTCACAGCCTGCACTGAAATGCTTCCAGAGGTAGCACGCTCACTAATTCCTTCCCAGCGCCGGATGGACTATGTCGAGACTCACAGACCCTGAGAACCACAAGGGCTCTGAGGGAACCTAGCTTTTATGCACACATTTAATGAATCACTTTTCTAGTTTAGACCTTAGCACCTAGCACAGGGTCCCTGACCACTCACCACACCCAAGTTCGGGGCCTGGTGCTCTACATATGAAACCCCTGTAGGGCCCACAGCAACCTGTGAGAGCCCTGCAGGATTGGCATCGCCACTCCCAGGTTACACATGAGAAACCTGTGGCATAACTTGCCCAGGGAGCACAACTAACGAGGGGACAGGTCAGACTCTAGCACTTGTATGAATACCAAGATGCGTGCATTTAACCTTTACGTTAAGGATCTGTCACTTCTCATGCACTATGCTCAGTGCTGTCAGCCTTTGTTATGAGGCCTCAGAAGAGGGAGGCCACCCCCTGAGTCTAAAGCTGGAGGAGTCTCAGGCTTTCTTAGAGGTAACTTCTGGGAGGGAAGTCGGCACTGAACAAGTCAAGAGCGTTTTCATTTTACTATAGAGGAAACTGAGGCCCGGAGGAGGAACTGTCGCACCCAAGGCCACAGGGGAGTCAGGGCCGACTGGTAAAGGGGCCCAGCAGCAAAGGGACCCAGCAATTCAGGTCCCTTCAGAACAGAGGTTGTTGCCATCCATCGTCCCTAGAGACTGTGAGAGGGGAGGGCAGCCTCTGGGAAGGTCAGTGTCCATTTGCATTGAGGTAGAAGGTTTTGAAGAGCCAGTTGAGTTGGCTTCTAGTGTTATTCCCTAGGGTGGCTCTGGGTTCCTGGAGGAGGTCTGGAATAAGAACTCCACAGGTGGCCATGAGGTTCAGGAGGTTCAGGAGGTTACCACCTCCCTAGACAGGGCTTGGCACAGAGCCTGGGGAAGTGGAGGTTGTTAGAGGGTGAGGTGGGTAATGTGCTTCAGCCCTAAGATCCCCTAACTACTTAGGGAGCCTCCTTCCACTCTTGCCTTACTCAGTTCAGAACCATCAACCCGCTTGAGCTTCCTCCCTCCCTCAGAAGAGTCCTCAGGGCCACATGCTTCCATCCTCACCACGCTCCAGCATCTTAAGCCATAAAGGCCCTAATGTGGTCTCTGTTTTTGTTTTTAAGATTTATTTATTTTTATTGTTTGAGAAAGAGAGAGAGAGAGAGAAGGCGGGAGGGCCCAGAGCAATGATGTGATAGTTGCTCATCATTAGTTGTGATATGGTTTCATTCCACACAGGTAGATGCTGGGCTGCACAAGTGGGGACTGAACTGGGGCCTCCCTCATGGGAGGCGAGAACCTTTGCCACCATCCTGGTGGTTGCCATTTATGCCGCAGTTCAGCATGTGGGATCGCACGGGCCAGGGCCAGGATTCAATCCCCAGGCCTTGTGGTTGCAAGGCAAGCACTCAACCTGCTGAGCTGTCCCGGCATTACTCGTCTCTGTTTGAAAACTAAACCCAGCACATTACGGGACATTGGTAATCCATTGCCTCTTTCCTGAAACTGTCCCATTAGGTGTTTTTTGCCACAGGAGGTCAGCTTTAATAATTGAGGTTTATTGTAAACTGGATGGACGTGGGACCCAGTGAGAGTTGGTAGCTGGGCCATAGGGTCTCCTTCCTCATGGTCTCCTGCCCCCCTGGCTGCTTAGGAGCACAGGCTTCAATCAGACCTGAAACCTTTTTGTACTCTGGCATTTAAAGCTATGTAGCCTTAGGCAGTTCACTTAACCTCTCTGAGCCTCTGTTTTAAAATCCATAAAATGGGGATAATGGCACCCACTTTATGAAGTTGTTAGGAGGACCAAATGAGAACATATGTGTTAAGTGCTTAGCGTAATGCTTGGCACATAAGGTATCTGTCAACATTGGCTGCTTTTAGCATTAGCATTATCACTGTCATCCAAGAAAAGTGATGGAGGGGGAAGCCAGGATGGCTCAGCAGGTGAAGTGCTCACTTTGCAGCCCCAGGGTCTGAGGATCGAGTCCTGGCCTCAGTCCATGTGGACCATATGCTGAACTAGGGTGAGCTTCCCATGCAGGAGGCCCCCTGGTTCCCACTCTGTGCGGCCCCACATCCACCTGTGGAATGAAACTATGTCATAACTAATGATGTACAACTGTGGAGACTGCTCTGGGCCCTCCTCCTCTCTGTTTCTCTCTTTCTCTGTCAAACAATAAAATAAATCTTGGAAGGGAGCAAGGGAGGAAGGAAGGGAGGGAGGGGAGGAAGGAAGGGAAGGAAAGAGAGAGAGAGGAAGGAGGGAGGGAGGGAGGGAAGGCAGGGAAAGAAAGAGAGAGAAAGAGAAAAAGAGAAAGAGGGAAAAGAGAGAGAGAGAGAAAGAGAAAGAAAAAAGAAGGAAGAAAGGAAGAAAAAAAGAAAGAAGTGGAGCACAGTGGTTCCAGTGTCTGGAGTCCGCCGAAGTTAAAATGCCAACTGTACTGCTCGATAGCTTCAGACACATTGATTTCCGTGAGCTTCAGTTCTGTCATCTGAAAAACGGGGTAACGTTATTGCCCACCACACAGATACTGATGGAACGGCGTCATGGGACGCATCTAGGGAGACAAGGCCTCTCATAGCGTGCCCAGTAAGCAGCGGTTGTCATTGCACACGTGCTCTAACCCTGTCTTGTGCTTTGTCATCGCTACCATTGCCTCACAGCAGGCACGTGGCTCTGGGCTGATGCTACTGATCACTCTGTATCAGTTTCCACAGTGTCAGTGTCCCTCGTCCAGCTGACAACTCCACATTGTGTCCCTCCTCTTTCAACACACCTGTCCCTGTACCTTGTCACTCATTTCTTCTGGGATGTCTTTCTAGCATCATTTTTGAACATTTTTTGATCTTTTAATAGCTTTATTGAGATATAATTCACAATTTACCCACTTAAAGTGTACAATTAAATGGGTTTTTATTATAGTCACAAAGTTGTGCAACTATCACCATAATCTCATTGTAGGACATTTTCATTGCCCCCTAAAAGAAGCCCTGTGCCCCTTTGCAGTCACTTCATCCTCCCTCACCCAGCTCCTGGAACCACCACTTTTATCTCTCTGGATAGATTTACCTATTCTGAACATTACATATAAATGAAGTCATACAATATGTGGTCTTTTTAAAATATTTATTTATTTTAAATTGTTTTTTTACAGAGAGAGAGAGAGAGAGAGATACAGAGACAGAGAGAGAACTGAACTGGGGGCACTCCCCAGTCCAGCACATGGTTCCACATGGGCTGGGGCCGGGATTCAATCCTCCGTCCCCATGCTGCAAAGTGAGCGCTTAACCCACTGAGCCATCCCGGCTTCCCCTATATATGGTCTTTTATGACTGACTTTTTTCACTTCACATAGTATTTTCTTTTTTTTTTTTTAATGTAATTATTTTTTTTAAAGATTTATTTTATTATTTTTGACAGAGACAGAGAGACAGAGACAGAGAGAGACAGAGAGAAGGTGGAGGGCCCAGAACAGTCTCCACAGTTATACATCATCAGTTTTGACATGGTTTTCTTCCACATAAGTGAACGGGGGCCACGCAGGGTGGGAACCAGGCTGGGGTCCTTCAGCATGGGAGGCGCCTTATGCCTTGAGCCAGGGGCCAAACCAGGGGATGAGAACCAAACTGGGGGCTTCCTACGTGGGACACACACCCCAGTTCAGCATCTGGGTCTGCATGGACCACGGCCAGGACTTGATCCTCAGTCCCTGGGGCCGCAAAGCAAACGCTCCACTCACTGAGCCATCCCAGCTTCCCCTAACATAGTATTTTCAAGATTCATTCTTGTAGCATGTACCAGTATTTTATTCATTTTTATTGCCAAATAATGTTCCATTGTAAGGCCTCATTTGATGTATTCATTCATCGGGTCATGGACATTTGTGCTATTATGAATAATGCTGCTTAAATATTCTTGTACAAGCTTTTGGATGGAGAGATGTTTTATATCTCTTCGATATATAACTAGGACTCCAGTTGCTCCTCTTGAAGCTTTGGTCTCAACATGTTCTAAACCAAATTTATTAGCCTTTTCTAAGCCAGCATCTGCTCTAGCTTGCTTAGAATCTTTTAAAAGCACCACTTTTTCTTCAGGCAAAACTTCCAAGTTTGGGTGAACTTTTCCTTCCAATGTGCCTGGACCCACAGCCTCCTCACAGTTTGTTGTCTGTATCCTCATCTCCCTTTTGTCCCCACCACTGCTCAGACTCAGTTCCTTGTCCTCTTGCAACTGGCTTCTGGCACAGGCTCCCAACTTGGGCCTTGACCCACCTCTCCCAACTTCTTTCCATTCTGTGCCTGCAGCACATGAGTGTCCCTGGAGCCACTGCCCTCAGCTGCCCTCCACGACTCCCCATTGCCAGCCAGTGATCTCTGGCTCCTGCCCTCAGGCCTTTTGGGCCCCACAGCCTGATCCCAAGACTCAGGTGCAGATTTATCTCCCTTCCCAGGCGTCCTACCCTCTGTCCCAACTCCTTGCGCTTCCTCTTTCTGCACGCCTTCCCGACTTCATGTGTTCATTTCCTATCATCTGTCTTTCACAATGACATTCAAATGCTGCCTCTGACATTAGACCTTCTTAGTTTAGTTTAACCAATATTTTTTTAATGTCCACAAATATTTACTGAATGAATAAATGATAGAACCCCTTAAATTAAATATATATTTTCCTACTTGACCCACCTGAGACTTTAATTGGTGCATTTTTTTCATACATTTCTGGGTCTTTCAATTCTAGCACAGATAGCTCTTTTATATAAAAGATAATCAGGACATATTTATTAAATTAATTCAGGGGAAGCCGGGATGGCTCAGTGAGTTAAGCGCTCTCTTTGCAGCCCCAGGGACCGAGGATCGAATCCCAGCCCTGGCCCATGCAGACCCATATGCTGAACTGGGGAGTGCCCCCAGTTCAGTTCTCACCGGGGCGAGACCCCGGCCCAGTTCCTGCCCTGTGCAGCCCCACACCCACCTGTGGAATGAAACTATGTGGAAAAACCAATGATGTGCAACTGTGGAGACTGTTCTGGGCCCTCCCCCTTCTCTCTGTCTCTGTCTCTGTGTCTGTCTCTCCCTGTCAAAAACAATAAAAATAAATCTTAAATTAATTCAATGCACTTGCCACAACAAGTCTTTCCCAATGTGCATTTTGCAAATAATTTCTGCATTTACCCTTGTTAAATATCATTCATTCATTTACTCATTCAAAATGAATGAGGCCTGTTGTGTGCTAGCTACTGTGTCAAGCAGTAGGAAATGGCAGTTGAAATAAGCCACAGCTCCTGCTCTCCTGAAGCCCACAGTCTAGTGGAGATACAGACACACAGCAGATACTTTGCCAACCTCCAGGGGATGTACAATGTGTGAGGAGGAAGCTGCCCTATCCTTGGGGATTCAGCCCAAGTACCTGCAGAATGTGTGGTTTGCCATGTGGAGAAAGCAGAGAAGTACATGTAACCCACACTGAACTGGACCGGGGCAGACAGGGGCAGGCTGGGATTGGCTACTGCCTACTGCCTAACCATGAGTGAGGCCCTCGGGCCTCAGTGAGCATTGGGTCTGGAGGCAGGTAGGTGGCTGGCAGGCAGGGCTCCAGCTGCCCTTTGTCCTCTACCAGGTGAGGATTCAGTCCTCTGTCCACGACCACAACGTGCCAACCCTGGAGGCCTTGATCGGGGTCCCCCAGCAGCACAGTGAGGAGCCCATCACGCACAAGTGGAGTGTGCAGATGGTAAGTGCTGCCCAGGGGGGCGGATGGCCAGGGCTGTGGGGGTGAGCCCATAAGGGGCTGCACACGGATGGGACAGCAGTGAGGATGGGCGAATCCTGTCACAGTGACGTCTGAATCTGCGGATACCAAGGTCATATCTAGGGGCTGGGGAGGGATGCCAGATTCTGGCCTTTGGGTCCTGTGTCCCCTCTCAGCTCTGGACTAACTGGAGATCCCACCTCATCATTCCTAGGAGCCTCCAGTCACCTGCCACTTTGAGAATCTGCAGAGGCCACCTAGTGTGGCTGAGGTATGGACATAGGAGCTGAGAAACTGGGGTGGGGGCTGGGCAGAGTGCAGCCCCTGACCACCTGCTATTCCTTATCCACAGCAGCCTTGTCTGCCTGGAGCCCTGTACCGCTGCCCCGTTGCCTTTGAGCACAGCATCCTCGTCCAAGTGATCGGGACCTTGGAGCTGGTGGGGGAGATTGAGGTAGCAGCTTCTGGCAAACAGCCCAAGTGGTTGTGGGGGTTTTATGAGGGGTGGGCTTCCCCACCGTGTGGTCCTATCATAAGAAATCCCTGATGTTTACACAGTTGCAGATGAAAGAGAGCCAAGGTCTGTTTGAGATTTGCTGGGCTGTTTTCGTGGAACTGTGGCTAGTTCTCTACGTTCTTTATGGGAAAACTTTCCTTCCGGCAGAGGAGAGTAGCACATTAGAATACCACGGTGCAGACCTGAGTAAATGGGCTGCACCCACTCTCCTTTGCTTCTCTTCCTTGCGTTGAGGTGGGGCAACTGGCAGCAGGTTCCTGGGCCTTGTGCTCCCCAACCCTGATGCCTTCCCCATCCCTCCCACAGGCCTCATCCATGTTCAGCCTCTGCAGCTCCCTCTCCATCTCGTTCAACAGCAGCAAGCACTTCCACCTCTATGGCAGCAATGCCTCCGTGGCCCAGGTATCTCTTTACCTCCTCAGAAGACCTGGCAACAGAGCTCAGCAGAGAGATCTGAGGACCCACAGGGCAGAGCCAGAGCTAGAAGCGGACAGCCCTGTGGGAGGAGGTTGGGGCTTAGCACAGTGAGAATTCTCCCACAGCCAGAGCCATTGGGCTTTTGTGGAAGCCGTGAGCGCCCACCACCACCGGTGGGCAAGCAGACTCCAAGGTCACCAGTGTGAGATGTGTCAGGTACAGATCAACTCAATGACAAAGGGGTACTCACCCCCACAGGCAAAGAGTGAAGGGAGGGGAGAGAGCAAGTGCAGGGCCCAGAGTTGAGGGCGTGGGTGAGGCAGGTTTAAGAGCAGGAGGCTCGCAGCAAGCTGCAGCTGAAAAGCTACCGGTAAGCAGAAGCCAGATTCTGGAAGGCTTTGCATGCTGAGCTGAGACTATGGGAAGCCATTCTAGGGCTTAAGATGGGCCATGGTGCACGTTGGCCAGTTCACACTGCTGGCTGGTGGGGGAGAGAAGGTCTGGGCCAGAGCCTGGTGTCGTGACACAGTCCAGACTGGAAATGCAAAGACCTGGAGAGTGGGACCAGATTCGTAGGAAATGCTAGCGGGGAAGGGCCTCTTCCCTGTGCTTCTCCCTTCTCATCCTCCCCCAGGTCATCATGAAGGTTGACATTGTGCAGGAGAAGGAAATGCTCTACCTCTACGTACTGAGCGGCACGGGGGGACTGTTGCTGCTGCTGCTGATTTTCCTGGTGCTCTACAAGGTGGGAGCTGCTTCTGGGCGGAATGGGCATGGCTATGCTAGGCAGCCTGGGAGACAGACGGGCAGGAGTCAGGGAGGACACCAAGAGCAGGCAGCAGCAAAGCCACAAGGGGCCTCCGCCTACTCCCTCCTTCTACAGATAAGGTAGCTGAGGCCCAAAGAGCATGCAAGACTTTTCCTCCGCCCCACTGAGCACTGGCAAGGCCTGGACTGGATACCCAGGGTGAGGAAGGATAAGGGCTTGCCTGCCTATCAAGGATCAGACATGGGAGACAGAGGCACCTACCATATGGCCCCTGCCTGTGTGGAGCTCAGAGTCTCATGGGGAGACAGACAGGAACACACAGGATGAGGGCTTTACTAGGGGCCTGTGTGCTCTGGAGCCCGTGACAGCAGCCTGCCTTAGACTGCAGGAGCTGGGACGGCCTCCCAAGAGAGGTGGCACTTGAGTTGGCATTTGAAGGATGAGTAGAAGTCAGCCAGGTGAAGGGTGCTGGAGGGTAGATGTTCCATGTAAAATACACAAATATTCCAGAAAAAAAGAACATTAAGAAAAATCAAAGTTTCTAATACACCCTTGGAGGGTTGTCATTCACAACTTTTTTCTTTCTATTCCTCCAGGCTGTAGTTTTGTTAACATGTGTGTGTATGTGTGGGCACGAGAGAGAGAAATCAAAGTCAGTGTATGTGCGTATATGTAGAAAATGGAAATGGGATCAGACTGTATATACTGCTTGGGAACTTGTAGTTTGCCCTGGATAGAATATCTCAATGTCTCTCCATCTGAGGACAATCAGATCTATCTCTTGCTTTCTAACCTGGTTTTCTGCTGTTTGGGTGCCCCACCTTTTATTTAACAAGTTCTCTACTGATGAACATTGAAGTGCTTGTAATTCACATCTGTTTCAAACATAAAGGGTTCTTGTTACTCATATCTTTGTCCAAATGTTCTTTAGAATTAATTCCTAGACCTGGAATTGCTGAGCCAAAGAATATAGTATATGTTTTGAGCTTTCAACAGAGAGTACATGATACATACTAAGCACTGTATAAGGGTAGGCTCTTACTACTTTTATTACTAGGGATTGTCAAATCACCCACCTAAAATATTGGTACATGACGTTTTGATGAGCCTAAGGAATGGACTGTAAATGTACAGCTTTTTAACATATTGCCCACAACCCAGACACCCTCGCCCTCCTGGGAGTGGACACATACCTGTGGCATGTGTGATTTATTAACATAAAGAGTGCTTTCTTGCTTTGGCAGGGCCAACCGTGCTCCATGGGGTTTTTGCTCACTCAGTTTTTGTCTTTCTACAGGTTGGCTTCTTCAAACGGAACCTGAAGGAAAAGATGGAGGCTACTGCCGATGCCTCCAATGGCATCGCTGGAGAAGGCTCTGGGCAGCTGGCGCCTGAGGAAGAGGCCATGGATCCAGGCTGCCTGGATCCCCTCCATGAGGAGAAGGCTCAAGATGGAGGTGGTACAGACTGAGGCCCAGGCCTGGACTCGGAAAGTCTGGTGCTGGTTTGCCTCCACCTGCATGTCACTCTGTCCTCCGTCACGTCATTGCCCCGTCCTCAGCCTCGGTGTTTCTGTTTTGAACATGGAGCTCACTCCTGCCTACCTCCTTTGCAGGCTCAGCATGAGGCTTCACTGAGGGATGGGCCAGGAAGGCTACCACCATGAGGCCTTGTAATTATCAGAGGTTCCTGGCTTCTACCAGCCCCTCTTAGTTTCCTCTCCTGAAAGAATGTCTGATCTAAGTGTGGAGAAACTATAGTCCCAGGACCTAGAGACACTCCCAGCCCTCACAGCCACCTGCCCTTGGAGGTCCTCAAAGGCCTCAGACGGCCAGAACCTTGCCCCACACTCTCTCCTGCCCACAGTCCAGCCAGCCTTCCACTCGGCTGCCAGAGAGCACATCTGACCTGTGTCACTACATTGCTCCTGCAAACCACTTGCTCTTTGTCTAAAGACCAAGTTCCTTAATACAGCTCCCCAAACCTGCAAAGTGTCCTTACATGCCAATGCCAAATCGGGCCCCTGTTACCTTCCCAGCCTCCTGTAGAGATATCCTACCTCCCTTCCTAGGTTCCATTTACACCAGCCTTTCTCACGTGCCAGGATCCTTCCTGTCCTACGTTCACCCAGACTCCTCTCTCTGCCTGCAACATTCCTCCCCCATCCTTCCCCTGGCGAATGCTCATCAGTCTTCAAATCTCCTCTCACACATCCCTTCCTCAGGGCAGCCCCCCAACCCCAACCCATTTGGGTTCTCATATTATGCCCGCTTACACTAGCCTGCAATTGTCCGTCATAGCATAAATCTTACTTGTTAATTGTTAAATCTTATTTGTTCATTGTTACTTGATATCTGTCTCTCAAATTAAATTGTGAACTCCATGGGTAGGGACCATACCTTGGGATCTCTGATGGTATCACAGAGCCAGACACATCATAGGTGCTTGACATGATGTCTGTCACTCAATTAGTGAGGGAGCCTAAGGGAAGACAGAGGAAGAAGTCTGGATGGGCCATGGCATCCCCATCTTTAAAGGCACAGTTCAGTCTTCTCCAGGTTCCTGCCCTCCCACTCCACAGACCCCACCAGGCCTCCATCTCCAAGGTGAGGACTATGTCCATTCGCCTGGCTCCCAGGGCCGAGCACACTGCCTGCGTCTACTTACCCAATAAATGTGAAGTTCTATCCAGTTTTGTGATGTTTGTGTGCTGGTGCAACATTCCAGACTGGCTGAATTGAATGAACATTTTCTTTTCAACGCTTTCACTAAGTGAGACTCAAATAGTAGCACTTATTTCTCTTTCCTCTTTTTCCCCATCACGCCACTCAGAGACTGAACTGCACTTGATACTGTGAGTTAGTTCAAAAGAGAAGCAGGGAGAGAGACACAGAAAATGAGACAAGGTTAGGGAAGCATTGACAGTTCATAAGGTGTGAGAATGGACCCTCCCTTGCCCCCACTCCATTTTTTTAAATCCTGATTCCCCCTCCCTTAGAAAGGGCAGAGGGGGCCAGTCACTACTGCCCTCTTGTGGTCCCTAGGGCCCCCGGGGGAATATTGACAAACTAATACTGACAGCTCCCAGTCTAGCACTAGGAAGTAAGAAGCAACATTTGGTCCCCAAGCAGTGGCCTTCGATGGTTCCCTTCTGCCTATAGGGGAGTAAGTGAACAGGGTCCAGAACAGTCTCTCAGAGCCTGCTGGACTCTTCAACCAACCCCCTTCTGGTTCAGCCCCGCAAAGAGTCATGGGGCCGGCTCATAAGCAAGACACCAGGAAGAAAGAAGTGAGGCCCATTTTCCCAGAGACGGGAAAAAATGTTTTAACTGTCAGGAATATCACAGAACTACTAAAAGTACGTGAGATTATCTGTAGGTCTCAGGCAGTATTTCTTGAGTGTGTTGTGCTTTGTGTCACTCTGTTCTCTGCTCTGAGAACAGGGTGATGAACATGACAGACAAGTCCCTGCCCTTAGGAAGCTTCACTCCAGAGTGAAAGAAAGAGCAGAGTAAAAAGGTATAAATGTGATTCCAGGTAATGATAGGGCTGTGGAGAAAATAAAGCAGGATAATGGGGTAAAGGGTGATGGAGGGCCTTTGTAGATACATGATCAGGAAAGTCTCTGAGGAGGTGATATTCTGTGACACACACACATACACAAAAGTGGATATTTTCATCCAGGTTGGAAGCAAAAAAGCACGGACGATCTGGACGACTTATTTTAGGAACAAACCTGCCATCATCATCTCCAAGAATCTATATCCCAACTTACTTATCAGCACCTGTCCTTGAACACCTACGGGTCCTTTCTCACCTCGGTGCCTTTGCACATGTTGTTCCTCTTGCCAGCATGCACAGTTCCACCTCTTTGCTGTCCATGAAAACCTTCGTACTTCACAGCCCTTTGAAGTTTTCCTCAATCCCACAGTTCCTGGACACTAGGACCCATTCCAGCACCACTTTATGCCTCATTGGGGCACATAATTCTGACTTGTATAGGCTCCTATCTCAAGACTAGAAGGTTATAGAAGGCTGGACTCAGGCCTCACATGTTACCCAAACTGATCCCTCACCAGGACTGCTACAAAGAATGTGTTCGAATGTGGCCCTCAAATACCTGGTCTCAGGATCCCTTTATACTCTTAAAAATCACCAAGGGGAAAGCCGGGATGGCTCAGCGGGTTAAGTGCTCGCTTTGAAGCCCTGAGGACCGAGGATCGAATCCCGGCTCCGGCCCAGGCGGACCCACATGCTGAACTGGGGTGTGCTCCCCAAATGCGGTGAGGCCCCCAGTTCAGTTCAAAAAAGAAAAAAAAATCACTGGGGATACCCCAAGAGCTTTTGCTGATATGGGTTATATCTACTGAAGTTTATCCAATTAGAGAGTAAAATGGAGACAATTTTAAAACGTAAGAGCACCCAAGCCTGCATTCCGTACAAGCCATCAGGGTGGACATCTGCCACGACATGTCTTGCAGTCTCTAGAAAACACTGTACTTGTGTGAGGATAGTGAAAAAGTAAATAGCATCTTAATATTGTTAGGAAAATAGACAAAACCTGTTGAGCCTTAGGTTTGAATCCAGGCTCTGCTGTGTGATGTGAGGCAATTGCTTATCCTCTTGGGACGCATTTCTTCAGCTATAAAATTGGAATAACTATACACCTCAGTGCTGTTATGAACAGTCAGTAATACTTGTAAACTGTTGAACGCTGCTCCTAGCATATCAGTGCTTGATAATGGTGGAGGAAAGAAGTGGTGGTTAGGTGTTCAGGATGGTGTGGTAAAAGCAGCATGCTGGGCCGCAAGTCAATACACCTAGTTTTGGGGTCCCAGTGCTTCACTAGGTCTCCTGCCACGATCTTAGGGAAGACACATGCCCTTTCTGGGTTTGATCCCCCCAACCTGGGATCTGGAGGTACTTGAGGAGTTGTCACAGAAGAGAAGGGCAGGGGCTGGGAGCTGAGTTCCCACTCTGACTTGATCAGCTTTTATATACTAAGGTGCTACGCATACCGGCCACTTTACCAATTATGCACCACAGCCACCATGCCTAGGGCCTTCCAACTCTCCAGGGCCAATGAACATGTTTGGGAGCTGAAAAAGTATCAACTCCAATATATGAAAATTAAATTGTATAATTGAAATAAGTGTTGAGGTAATATCTACAAATGTCACATCATATCAGGTAGTCAAATGCAGTTCTATTCAATGTATACAGTTACATATATGAACTATATTAAATGTGAGATTTGTAGTATTTTAACATTTGAAAAAAATTTTAAAGATTTTATTTTTTTGATAGAGAGAGAGAGAGAGACAGATGGAAAGAGACAGAGAGAAGGGGGAGGGTTCAGAGCAGTCTCCATAGTTGTACATCATTAGTTTTGCTATATAGTTTCACTCCACAGGTGGGTGCGGGGCTGCACAGGACAGGAACCAGGAAGGGGGCCTCCCATGCCCCAGTAAGAACTGAAATGGGGCACTCCACAGTTCAGCATATGGGTCCCCAAGGGCCAGGGATGGGATTTGATCCTCGGACCCCTGGGCTGCAAAGCGAGCGCTTAACCCGCTGAGTCATCCCAGCTTCCCCAATGTTTGAATTTTTGTGTGGTAGGGTGTCTGTATGAAAATGTGCATAAAGTTACAAAAGTCTTTATTATTTTTTAAAGGTTTTATTGTTTTTGACAGATAGAGAGAGAGACAGAGAGAAGGCGGGAGAGCCCAGAGCAGTCTCCATAGTTGTATGTCATCAGTTTTCAACATGGCTTCATTCCACACAGGTGGGCGGGGGTTGCACAGGGGGTCTCCCACATAGGAGGCACATACCCTTGAGCCAGGGACCAAATTAGGGGGCAAGGACCAAACTGGGGGTCTCTCACATGGAAAGAGCACCCAGTTCAGCATATGGGTCTGCATGGGCCAGGGCCAGGATTCGATCCTCGGGGCTTCAAAGCAAGCGCTTAACCCACTGAGCCATCCCAGCTTTCCCTATAAAAGTCTTTAAAAGACTGAGATTTTATTTGAAAAAATGTTCTACTTCCAAAAATAATCAGAATTTTGAAAACTGCTAAACACAACCAAACTGTATTGAACTGTATGATGTCTAAGGCCCTTTCCAGAGCTTGCAGATCATGAGAGGCTAGACTGACATGTGCTTAGAGAAGTGATTTGCTCCTGACAAGTTATAAGGCCCTGAGGATGGGCATGGGGCTGAGGGTGATATCAGGATCCTGAGGCCCAAGAAGTGTTGTAGAGCAACAACTCTCCACCTGCCTTGTGGCCAAGCTGCTGGGCCAGAACCAGGCAGATGTGGTCTGAATGTCTTACCTGCCTCTTAGCCATGAATGACTTTGAGCAGGCCACTGAGCTCTGTGAGTTTCATTTTTCTTATCTGTGAACCAGGCATCCTCAAACTATGGCCACACGCAGCCCCTCCGAAACCATTTATCGGGCCCGCCGGGTGTTTTTGCCGCCACTGCCTGTCCTGCTTAGCAGCCGACTCGTCCCCGGGCCCGCAGTGCACATGTGTGGACATGCTGAGGGACAGTGAACTGGCCCTCTGTTTAAAAAGTTTGAGGACCCTGAAACCTTCACAGAACATTGTTAGGCTCTTAACAGTTCACATCAAGACATGCCAGCAGCTGGGTGATTCTCCACAGCATGGCCTGTCCTCCTCCTCCGCCAAAGTCACAGTGTCCTAGAATCCCCCAGACTCACTGATGGCACCAACTCCCTATCCTTTCCTGAGGAGCCAAGTATTACAAGGGCTGAGGCTCAGATGGGAAAGGGAAGCAGGATAAAGGTGGAGTGGTATCAGGGTGGTCCCACCAATATGTACAGGGATCCTAAAAAGGGGGCAGGGCTGTGGCAAATCAGGCCCAGCCTGGTGAGGGGTGGTGGGTCTTAAAGGCTGAAGTCCAATCCTCATACTGGGTCCAATACATGACCTAATGGGTAGGGCTGGGAATTGTGATTCTGCTCAGTCAGGATCAGCTGAGCAGTGGCTTGAGGTTCCAGCTTGGGGGGCTAAGGGGAGAGCACTGGGTGCTGGAAGCCAGGGAGAAATGGAACACACTCTCCATGCCTGGATATGTGAATCAGGGTCTGTTTTCTGGTCCAAGGGCAGAGCTTCTGTGTTTGGGAAGAAATATCCACAAAACTGAGGGCTTTCTCAAACTCATAATGGGCCTCCTGTGTTTGTGCAGCAAAGACTGGGACATGAAATTGGACAGATATGAGCAAGTCATGTCTCCTGAGCCTCAGATTATAAGATTCCAGTGAAATACTGAATATAAAAGCACTTCCCAGACACAGCCCTATGACCTCACAGGCTGTTCATAATTATGACCACTGCCAGTCTCCCCCACTGCCCAGGGTTCTGTCGATGCATACACTTTAAGGACAAATCTTTTATCACATAAAGGGTTTTTATTGAACTCAAATTCAGGGGCTCCAAAGCCTAAGGAAGATAAGGGAGGCTGGGGTTTGCACTCAGAGACTGAGGCCCCACTCCAGGTTTTACTCCCCACCCCACCTACCCTCACCCCTTTCTGACTCAACAAGGGTCTCAGTAGCTACCAATCTAAGCTACCCCACTCTAATTAAGAAACCCTCCCCCTCCCTCCGCCCACCCCCACCTAGCACTTCACCAAGTCAGGTATCTACCAGGGGGCATGCCGCAGCTGAAGCCAGCTCTCTGTTGATCTTTCTGGATTCTCCCAGAGCCTCCTGCTGCCTGTTTGGCCTCCCTCCAACACCTCTTCATTACCCATTTCCCATAAGTCTCCAGGGCATGTAACTTTCTCCACCCTGGCCCCCGTTTCCT
>PVKE010005732.1:0-2500 GCA_004027555.1 Craseonycteris thonglongyai
TTTGGAGAAAATATGAATATTTAAAATAGGTATTAGTAAAAATGTAACATTAACACTTAAAATATACATTAGTGAAAATGTAAATCAAGTGACATATCTTTAACAGTTTGTTAATAATCTCATTATTTTTGTGCACATGTTGGGAAGTGCTCATAGAATAATTATCTCTCCAGGTGTTTACACAGATTTTATAAAAATTTTGAAAAGTAGATAAGAGTAGTATTAATTTACTTTTCTTCAACTTTCTCATGAGAGTGTTAACACAGCCTGCTGCATGTTCCTGATCTGTCTACTGAGTAGACATAGTCACAGAAATACAATTTGGAGTCACATAATATATATAATAGCAAAAAAGCTTGCTTCCTTCCCGTCAATACAGCTTAAAATTCACATTTCCATCCATAACAAAATTTAGATGACTTCAAAATGACTTATATTGTATATATATGATAAAATGATTACCTAATTATTTTTGTAGTATCTCCTTACATTTTATTTTTTAATTTTTAAACCACTTTATTGAGATATGCTTTACATACAAAAAGTTGTACATATTTAATGCTTATAATGATGAATTTGGAGATAAGTATATATCTTATATATTATTCTGAACCCTTGACCATATCTATATTTAAAACCTTTCTCTAATACTCTCTGTTAATTAAAAATCTTTTTAAAATAAGCACTATCTTACATATATGGGAAATCTCATGGTCTTACTTAAATAAGGGCTTTAAAAACTGTCATATTAGGAAGGAAGCTGCTATTAAAACAAAATGATAAAAAGTGGAGGGTTTTTTTTGTTTGTTTTTATTTTTGTAAATACAGCAAATCAAATTCAGAAACCTTTTAAAAAATAAAAAAGATAAAACACTTCACCAATTAAAAAAATTAACTGTAAAATACCATGTATTCAAAAAGTTTTTCATCTTAAGTGAATTAATTGCCTAAAAGGAATTTTTGTATTTCTTTCCTAAATGGCACATATTCATACTTTCATCAAAAACTACTAGCAAATTATAAATTTTCTGTTCATTTTTTTTTAGCCAGAAACAAATTATAAATCCTGTTGTGATATCTTTCTAAATATATAAATGTAAAAGCCTCATACTAAAGGGGCATGCTTAATCATATTTATGGAATATGTAAAAAATAGTTACAGAAACCCTAAAAGAGAACTTAACTATAAGAGAGGCTCCTTGCAGACCTCAATGTCAGAGTGAGGACAGCAGAGTGAGTGATTTCTGACTGAACTAGGAGGGTCAACATACATTGCTTTGTTGAGTAGAGATGCAGCATGAAACTCCTAAGTGACAACCTCTTGCAACTTTAACGTCTGATTGACCAAATATTGAGAATCACAGGATAGCAGCCAAGTGAGCCTTTCTGTATACATCTGCTATGAAGCCAGAGCAGATTGCAAAGTCTAGGTATTAGGAATTGCAGGGTAGTGAAGCCTACAGATGGAGAAATTGCCAATCTTGTGTGTACTCAATGTCATCTCATTATTTTTCTGTAGACAGCATTGCAACATACATTTCTCACAACTCATCTTGCTTTGTCTATAAGATATACCTTACGTTTGGTGTTTCTTTGAATATTTTGGAATTTTCTACTAATGTAAACATTTAGAAAAATGTTCATATATAATATTCTTTGCTTACAAACAGATATGTAAAACTGCTTGTAAATATAGCTATACGTTTTTTAGTATCATGTAGTTTTTAATTAATTGATTAAATTTGTTGGGGTGACAGTGTTTGGTAAAATTATGTAGGTTTCAACTGTGTGATTATATAATACATCCCCTCTGTATTGCATTGTGTGCTCTCCACCCAGAGTTAGTCCTCCTTCCATCAACATATATTCAGCTTCCTTTCTACAGTGAGATAAAATGGCTTGGATGCAAGGCTATTTCTGGGGATGAATAGGATTATGAGTAGTTGCTAGTGGGGCTCTAGAAAAAATACATCATAAGAATTTTTCTTTTGCATTTTTTGGATAAAATAATTTACAATGCACAACGTGTAGAAGTAAAAATATCATATGACATGGAGCTGTGTAGCCTACAGAGCATACATGAGAGAGGGGTGTACGGGACACGGCGAGGCACCATCTTGGGCTTGTGCAGTACATGTAAACCTCAGGTCCTTCGTAATGCTGGCTGGCAGGGTGATCTTTTGCTTCTCCAGGTGTCCTGTTACCATTGTATTTCTTCCTTTGTTGCGAAATGTCCCCAATGTCTTCACTATGTTCTCAGGACAACAGAGCTCATACATACTTTCTTTATAATGTAAGATAATAGGCTAGGGACCAGAGACCTTAAATCCTGACCCGTACAACTGGAGTGGTAATAGGGATTGATGAGTGACCATCAGTGACAGCTTGGTGGGGTGGGGGTGAAGGGGGGTGCTTAGAATAAAACAGGTGTTAAAAACTAAATAGAATTTAATTGATTGAAGTGACTGCTGCTTGTTAGCACTTTTAAATTTAAACTTTA